>PYUH01000055.1:1566808-1580115 GCA_016808085.1 Suaeda aralocaspica | reverse complement strand
TTTTTTTTTTTTTTTTTTTTTTTTTTTTTTTTTTTTTTTTAAACAGTTGAAATTGGTTCATCAATAAATAGTCACTCAGCATCTTAAAAAAAAGTTTTAAATCTATGCAAAAACATAACAAGTGAATGGAATAATAATTTCTCTTTGGCACTATGATCATTGCGTATCGAGCAATTTGAATGCCTTTTATTACATTGTTGTGAGTAGCATGGAAACGCGTAGGGGTTAACTGTTAAACAAGAAAAATACTTAAAACTGTCATAAAAATAAGCAAATACCTTTGAATGCCATAAAATAAAATTATAATCTAAATTTCCTTAAACAAAAGAGACAAATATAAGAGAATGAGTAGTTTGGTTGTCGGTTTTTTGAGATTTCAAATAGTACTCGACACAAACACATTGTTTGGATAACAAGGTATGAGAAGAAAGGAAGGGAAGGGAAATAGGAGGGAAAAGAAAGGGAGATAAAGGTGGAGCCTCAATTTCCCTCCAAATCTCTCCAAATTGGGAGAGATGATGATTATTCAAGGAGGAGAGAAAATAGATTCCTTCCTATGCTTCCCTTTCTTTCCTCCAACGATTAATAAGTAGGAAAATTGTCTCTTTCTTTTCTCTCCCCTTCCTTTCCTTCCATTTCTTTCTATCCAAACAAAAGGTGGGGTGTGTTGGATGGTAAACAAAGTTTCCTATGAGTTTTCGGAATGTTAGGTCCTAGCAGTTTCTGTGCTTCATAATATTTTACAACCTTTAATTTGAAGCTGCTCTATTGATCTGTTGTAGTTGTGAAGAAAATTTCTGTGTAATTTATTCAACTGAAGTTGAAAGATCTGTGTCGTTTCTGCTTTGTTGGTCCTTTCCTAATTTATCTCTCTCTCTTCTGCGAAGATTTATTAGCATTTGAGCGGAAAATAAGCCTAAACTCATTTTGTTGGTTATAAATCTTATAATTTGGAAGATTTAAAATAAATCCATGTTCTACTGATAAAGTGAAATTCAATATCTATTTGTAAACTTTACTGAGAATATGCTAAAAAAGAATCATGTTTGTTCTAAACTTCTAGTTCTTGCAAGATCTAGTGACATTTGAATGTCCTAGCGGGTGTGGCGCCAAAGCTGCCAACACTTCATAAGGTTAAGAAAAGGGTCATGTGGCTGAAATAAGAGCGTGGAAGAGGATGGATATGTACTTAGGTATTGAAGCCATTAGAAATTCGACTTTTTACAGCATTCAAATATTATGAGACCTAGACTAGAGACAGATGAACATGAAAGAGGGAGAGAAGGATATTTGGTTAGGGAGAATTATGTCCAAGATTCCTTTAGTTATTGCATGTTGTGTTTTTCTCATTCCGTTTCTTCCATTTAAAATTTATTGTTGCTCGTCTTCCATGTTTTTGTCTTGCCCATCTCCTACCATGGGACATAGAAATCTTCATCCTCCATCAGAAACTCCATAACTTTATTTAGGTAGTTGATACAATATTTTATCAATACTCGATACATAAGTTAATTTTTACATTAACTTTTTGGTTTGGTTTACCGTAACTTTGCCCATTTTTTCATATTTAAACATTATTATGAAAGATTTTTTTATTTTACCAGATTAATTAAATTAAAGTAATTTAAATAATATTGAAGATTTAATAAAATTCCTTCTTTTGCATTATAATAATGTTGGCGTACCCGTATCCTATGTTTTTTAAACTCATATATCCCTTATCCAAATGTTGGCCACTAGTCCACCCATTAATGTCTTATAGCATCCATCCAAGGATACAAATTGCCATCACCAAGACCGAAAATGCTAGCACCTACCGTCACTGACACCAATACTGCTACCTCCACCCTACTGCATCACTGTTATGGATTGTCATTGATATAGGATAGTAGGAGAGCCATCCGTAGAAGCTAGCTTATGAGGAGGAGACCCTACTATCCTATATAAACACCACAGGCCCACACCAACCCCACATAAGATTGATGTGGGATTCAAGTCCCATACCTTGCAATGGGATCAATCCATAATAATCACCACAAGACAACTGTTTCTCATCTCCAACGGAGGTAAAATAACAGCAAACACACTTATTGTTGGAGCTACCGCATGAGGATTGCACCATAAGTATCCGGCAGTTAACTCCATCACTCGACCCTAAACCACTAGCCATAGTTAAAGAAGATATTGCAGAGAAATGTGTGAGGTAAGACTGTAGGAGACATTATTAACCATCAATTAAACCATAGAATTTGGTTCTAGATGGTCAAATTTAACCATAAAAGCCTTTGGGTCTCGATCTTTGAGGGTCCAATTATGCCACCACAAGGTTTTCTGTGAACAATCTCAATGTTGAATAACAGTAATGGTATGGTGTTATGAGGAGAAACTAAAAATGAAGGGTGAGGAAATAGATTAAGAAGGAATAAATGTGAGAGATTCATAGTGGAGATGACAGAGGAATGGGTGGTGGTGGATGAAGGATGTGTTCAAGTCATTAAACAAAAAATGAGGAACGAGTATGTATGAATGAAGAGAGGATACTAAAAAAAATTGAAATAGAATCATACTCTTTTTACCACTTAACTAAACAAAGCAGGTTGTTGTGGACGGTTTCATTTCTTTCCTTTCTTTACCCTCTTTCAATTTCTTGCCTATAGTGCTAAACCAAACAACCTATGAGTTTATGACGAGGAGAAATAACCAATCGAGCTTATATCTTCTTCGAAAAATTGGAATATGTTCCAATTTGCTTTATGCTGACAAGAATTTTAGTTTTCATTAGTTACTGCTTATACGAGTTTTGCTGTCGATGTTCATAACTTTTGCTTTAGCAAAGATGGACTGTGAGTCTGGATGCTATTTTGTAGTTCCACTTGGGATGGGAGAAAATGTGAAGTTCCACTCAGTCCATCTAACATGAGCATAAAGCGGGTGATGGATTAAAAAATCTCACCAGTCATCCAGACACATCTGTCACCCACTCTTCATCCGTTTCAATAGGATTTTCACCCATTTATTTTAGGCGGATGAAATGGGTGATGGATCAACCACCTCAAATTTCCATCCCTATTTGGGCAGAATATATAGTATACATTTTTTGGGTCCGTGCCTGCTTATTATTTTCACCACCTTTATCCACTGCATTTCCACTTCGCCACCATTTTACCTATAATGAGGTGTTGTATATAGTTCCTAGTGACATTATTATGATGGATTAAGAGTTGTGGAATGAGTTTGTGAGTCTAATTGATTGCAATAGGGTTGATTGGGATCTTATGAGCGGAGGTGTCAATAAATTGGAGCACTTTCGTAAATGGTAGCATATAGTGACGTTAATATATGACGGGAACCACATTAATTTTAAAAGGGAGAGTACCAAATAGGAAAGTATAAAAAAGCAGGTGTCATATATAGAGTTACCTATCTTTTGTTTGGTAATTTGCTGATAGATTTATATTATGTATTGTACTTTGTAATACAAAAGTGACGTTACCCGAAAACATCTCAATAATATTTGTATTATGCAGGTTGTCATTGCTGATGAGTCGCATTATTTAAAGAATGCTCAAGCAAAGAGAACTACTGCTTCTCTTCCTGTCATAGGGGTTCTCTCTCTGTCTCTCCCCTTTAGACTTGTTTAAAGAGAGTCGTATTTTTCTCCTTGATTGTGTAGTGTGTTCCCTTTTAATGTTTCTGATCACTGAAACATGTCTGTTTAATATCAGAAAGCCCAGTATGCAATTTTGCTTAGTGGAACTCCTGCCCTGTCAAGGCCTATTGAGTTATTCAAACAGGTAATTTTCTACTACACTTGGTTGATCTTAATTTAATTCTGCTTTTTATGTTGACACAATGATTTTTTGAGTACAGCTAGAAGCTCTGTATCCTAGTGTTTACAAGAATGTCCATGAATATGGCAATCGATATTGCAAGGGTGTGAGTATTCACTTGCTTGCTGAACATATGCTTCATATAGTTGTATCTTATATTGATTGACAACTTACATTTCTCTTTGATTTTTAGGGAGTATTTGGAGCTTACCAAGGTGCAAGTAATCATGATGAGTTGCACAATTTGATGAAGGCAACTCTCATGATACGTAGACTTAAAAAGGATGTTCTTTCTGAGCTTCCTGTAAAACGCAGGCAGCAGGTAGTGCTAATGACTATTCTGCTGATACTTCTTGGTTCTGGCGGTTATTGCTTTGAATAATTTTTATGTATTGATTAATTAATAACTTTCCTATAAATCTATTATTGTTCTTTATTTTTATTTATTTTTTGTTTTATGAATTGTTTTAAAGACTCTTTTTAGCTTTCCTCTTATTGCCTATTTTACTCTAACTCTGCTTGAAGAGTTGGATTCAGGTATATTTCCAAGTGTTGGACACATACATTTTATTAAAAAAAATGCACAATGTTAGTTCAAGATGTAATGTCCTAGAGTCTTACCAATGTCCAAGGATTGAGTGTCCAACCTGGATACTTTGAGGTCAAATGGAAAGTTCGAGTAGCAAAGCTTATTGCTTTTGGGCATTGCTATTGTGATGCAAATGTTTAAAGTTCACATTGCTTGGTATTTCGTTTGTAGTGGGGGGTGAATTATATACTGTGACTCTAAGGGATTTTGATTTAAATTATTTTGCTTTCTGATCATCGCATAGTAATGTCTCTGGGGGATCTTCTCCTCAAACCAGAAGGAATAGAATTAAAAAAAAAAAGGAAAAGAATAAAATAGAACATTAATGTTGATTGCTTGATTTGAAATGTTAGATGAGCTGTACATTATTTCAGGATCTACATTATTTAATGCCCTATGCTCTTTATATTTCTGACCTAAAAATGTTGCTTTCTGATTATCAGGTATTTTTGGATCTGACTGAAATGGACTTGAGACATATTAAGGCCTTGTTTCTTGAGGTAATGCATCTTTTCATGGTCTGAATGAGCCTTTAAGTTTTTGTGTTGAATTGCTGATGCAAGAACTTTTTCTTCAGACAATCTTGAACATTCAGTGTTGTTTTATGTGGAAGTGCATGCAAAAGATCCGCCTTTTTGTGTCTGGAAAAACTCAGATCCATAAATTCTGTGAGTAGAAAGAAACTAAGAAATTAAGGATTGGTCCTGTTGCTGGCCACTTGTTCATTCTCAACTCAGCAGGGCTATTGCCCTCCTTAGAGCCTCGGATCCTCCCATACAAGGGATCCATTATTTGTTATTTAGTTGATCTACATCTATAATCTTGTGCAATGTGTATTATTGTTGTAAACTTTATGTGGCTGCCATTTAAAGCTTAAGCTACCGAGATTAACAATTCCTACAATCTAATGCTGCTATGTTTCATGTCTTTATTTAAAGCTGGGGTTGCTGAAGGAAAAGATTAAAGCTACCAAGTCAGAGGATGAACACAAGTCTCTCAAACTCAGTGAAAAGAGTTTGATTAATAAGGTACATGTTTTTGCAAGGATTAATGGTACACATCAGCATTACTTTTTACTCTATCATTGGGTTATTTGTATCATGCCTTACTATTCTACAGATATATACTGATTCTGCAGAAGCTAAGGTCCCCGCAGTGCTAGAGTATTTGGGAATTGTCATCGAGGTGAGTTCATTATGCAGAATAAAAATTAATAAGGAAAACAAGGATTAATGGATTATGGAAGACAACATGTATTTTCCTTTTCACAAAACTATGATAATCTTATATACTACCTCCGTATCGCAATAGTCACGACTTTGAGTGCGATAAGGACTCCTAGGCAAAAAATAAAAATAGGTGGTTAGTATTTATAAGGGTATGGATTAATTGTTTGAGGGGAGAGAATGTGGGCCAACTTGGAACAAATAAGTATCATGATGTGAAGATGAAGATTTAAAACTCACAATGTGTTTTCGTTCGTTGGGCAAGGAATTCTATTCGAAAATTTTGATGCTTTTATGATCAAAACTCACGGAAACCCTATATTTTTAGGTAGAGGTGTATATTTATGAACAAATAAAATAGTAACCAGGATAGATAAAACACTCTTGATCGCAACCAAGTGTGGTCGAAATTCACAATAGCAAAAATGAAGTTTCTAGGGAAACACCCAACAAAGGCTACGCCTAAAATTTACTCAAAACTCAACTTATTTTTATTGACAAACAATAGGGTATTTATAGGACTTAGATTGGGACAATCCTCCAATTCATAGCCAAGTAAAATCCTAAACAAAATAATATCCTAAATAAACTCTAATAAACACAAGTTGCACGTCCACTTGTCCCACTTGTGCATATCCAAAACACAATCAACTTGCACAACTTGATCTTATTTAACTAACAAATTAAATTAGGAAATAAAAATCACAAAACAAAACAAAACACTAAACACGTCCTAAACAAATCCTAACTATACTTGGACTCCAGATAAAAGAAATCTAACGAAAAACTGATTTCCAGTTTGACAGCCGAGCAGAAATGGACAAAAAATTATCTTCCGTGTTTTTCTGAATTTTTGAAATATTTTTCCCTGAAAGTAGATTCAATAAGCTTTCCAACGCATATTCGCACGCCTTCTAACTCAAAGCCAACTGTCAATGAAAATCTTCAAAGTCAGACATACTGCACTGCTCCGAAACTGAAATTCTGTCTTTCGAAGCTCCAAGAAACGTCCTAGATTGAACCTTTTAATCAAGTAACTTTCAAGAACGTGACCTTCCATCATTGTAGACCAAGTATAACTAAAAACCCAGGAAACACAAACACTTAAAAGCAATTAAAAACTTGATATGAGAAAAACCCTAGCAAGTGCAGTGGGAAAAAACCCATAGGCAAAACCACCAAGAACCCGGATGTGAATGGCAGCCTTATATTGACATCATATCACATGTGTAGTAAACTAATGGCACAAAGGTCATTTTTCATAAAAAGGTACACTAAAATTGGAAAAAGAAGCAAAGTTGCGAGTATTATGTTACAACCCAAAATAGCATAAGTTGCGATTATTGCGATACGGAGGTAGTATTTACTTTGGTCATTTTTGGCATTAGTTAAGAGTTTTTGGTCTCTTAGTTTATCATTGGACATGTACAATGCTTGTTATTAAAACTAAAACTTCTAATGAATCATGTAAAAATCTATAATCATTTGCTTGCTTAGCTCTAAATTTAAGGGTAAAAGAACTTCCTAGCCGCTGCAAACTATATCAAGGAAACACATCTTTCAAATATAGGATGTCCTAGTTTTTAATGGTATGCTTGATAGTATTGGCCTACCCTATCAGAACATTCATCAAGTGAGACATGAACATGATATTATTACATCTATAAAGTAAAGATGTATTCATGATCAAACATGCATTTCAAATTAACCAAACCAAATGGGCTAGAATCAGCTCATCTTGATTACTGTTTTGCTTTGTAGAATTTTGAATGTCTTTTGTCTAATCTATCTTGTCTATTCATTCCAACTTAACTACTAGTGCTAGTGATGCGCTTCTAGATTAAGTGTATATGACTCACACAAAACCTTTTACATTAAAGACAATTCTTCAAACTGTTTGATGAGTTTTCTAGCAGAGCATGGATATTGCTAGCTTTATTGCTAATCTACTTGGAATAACAATAATTTTTTTAAAAGTTATTTTAGCAATACATGATTTGGATATGTCTCAATTTTAGCCAAGTTCCATGTGATAGCAAGTAGCATGTATATAAATTCATGGATTAATGAGTCAATCTTTTTTCCCCATAAAGTTTATCGCAATTTTATGTCTTTAAAATGGTAGCTAATGTCTTTTTGGAGTGAAACGCTCTGCGCTGCAATATTAGCATTCTCATGCTGGATACCTTGGGGAAGGGGGAACCTAGCAACTTTGAAAAATAATCTCTTTTATGTTGTTTGTTTTCATCATGTGTGTCACCTGCCAACTTTGACATTCATCAACCGAAAGTCTAGCTTTCTTACTGAAACGCTCTACTCTGCACTTCTGCAGTGCTAGCATTCTCATGCAGGACACCTTAGGGAAGGGAGAACCTAGCAACTTTGAAAAACAATCTCTTTGCCTGCTCTTTGTTTTCATCATGTGTCTCACCTCCTGCTAACTTTGACATTTCACCAACCGAAAGTCTAGCTTCTATTTCTATTGTTGGTAAAATTCTGATTAATGAGTGGGATAGAAGGTGGGTTGGATATTATTTGTGTTTTTCTGTTCTTTTGTTCATTTTTTAGTTTAGGGTTTTGGTAACCCTCCTTATTCCTTCTTTCCTAATTGTTTATACTGGCTTTTGTGATGTACTTTTCATATTGCTTACAATTTTTTCCTTTGGAATGATACTGAGACAGGCTGGATGTAAATTTCTTATTTTTGCACACCATCAGTCGATGATTGAAGCAATACACCAGTTCCTACAGGTCAGTCTCCTGTCCTGTTTGTTTTACTTCAGCAATTTGACTGGCCTAGAGGACCCCAATAAAACATCTCCAGGTTGGGGTTGATGAAAAACAAATCCCTGCCTTGTGGAGAGGGGTAGACTCTATCAATCGAGCTCCACTCTCACTCTATAGGGTTGACCCCATCACTATGCATTATTCTTTTTTAGCTTGGATATTTGACCAGCGTTTAACTTTTCAGAAGAAAAAAGTTGGCTGCATCCGCATCGATGGTGGTACAGCTGCAGCATCAAGACAAGCTCTGGTTACAGATTTTCAGGAAAAGGAAGAGATTAAGGCTGCAGTTGTACGGCTACTCTAACACAATTTTATTTTTTGGATTACATATTCTTAATGCTACAATAAGGACTTCTAAGGTTTTATTTTTTCTTCTTTTTCTGTTGCAGCTGTCAATCAAAGCAGGAGGTGTAGGTTTAACTCTTACAGCAGCAAGCACAGTTATCTTTGCTGAATTGTCTTGGACTCCTGGTGACTTGATACAAGCAGAAGATCGTGCTCATAGAATTGGTCAGGTATCTGATTATGCAAAAAATAACTAATTTTGTGTGATTTTACCACTCTGACATTCCTCCAGAGTCCCGACGATTTTTATATTAACTGGCTTTTAAATCTCTTCTCAACCTTCTCCCCCTGAATTTGCAGGTCTCTTCAGTGAATGTGTATTACCTCCTAGCGAATGATACAGTTGATGATATAATCTGGTATGAATTATGATGTGACCCTTTTGTCTGCTTGTTTTGAATTTTGCTATCTGCAAGATTGGTTAAGACAATTAAATGATGATGATAACTAAAAGCACACTTTTTTTCTTTGTGCAGGGATGTTGTTCAGAACAAATTAGAAAGTCTTGGACAGGTTTATTACAATTTTTTTTTTCTATTGCATCTTCATTGATATTCTTTATTGATTTCTACTTGTTGCCAAAATGATATCACGGTCCTTGGTGAATGATTAGTGTGGATACAAATACCATTAAAAAGTTTAATTACTTTTCCCTGCTTCACATATCATCCCTTGATCATAATTGATGAAACTATAGCAACTATTAAAAAAAAACTTGTCTTGTTCTCTTGTTTGTGACAATTATAATTTTCTTCTGCTGACCATGTTAGGTTCTTGACGGACATGAGAATACCATGCAAGTTTCCCAAAACCAATTAAGATCTAGCCCTGCAAAGCAGAAAGTACTTGACTTGTACAGCTCTCCTACTTCAAGTCCTGTGAAGCAAAAAACACTTGACAGTTACCTGAAGCGTTGTAGCTCAGATATTGTTGATCTTGAGCCTAGAACTAAACAGCCGAGAAACTGATACATTGTTTGGCATAGTTATCATTTACTTTTAGCTGTGCATGAACTTTTAGCAGTATAATTAGTCTTTCTGTAAATAGATAGAATTCATGTCAGCTTTGAATATTTAGGTTGGCATCTGTTGTTATATGTATCACATCATACAAGCTTCTGTGTCTTGAAAATATGGAATTGTTTTTCTCATCTGCTTTTTGTACAGAATTGCCGGTGGAAAGAGTTCCGTTTGATTACCGAAGATTGTCACACTTATACGCTGATAGATTCTTGCAATATGTTTCCTGCATCTATTTTGGCAATTACCTACTTATCTCATAGTGTATTATCAACTGCTTAATTGATTCCAATAGCCTCCTTGTTGCACAGACTTTTGTTGATGTAATTGTGAACAAGAAATCAAGAATGCGTCCATTTGTAACATGAGTACACTCTTGCATGAAGTTGTAAATCTGTGCATACTACGTATATAATATAATGTACAAAGTATTGTTTCTTGCATCCATGCTGCAAATCGTACAAGGATAACTGGTATTCGGCCCTTATTTGATTACATATCAAGCTTACTCATGCTGCCATTAGTAACTTACTTACCATCGTTATTTATTATCATTTCATTACATACTCTGCCATTAGTAAATAAGAACGTAAATATTATTTACTACTGTGAAGAGTTGGCCTATATAATCATGTATAAAAGTATAAGGAAGTGAACGAAAGGGTCTAGACTCTAGAGTCGAGACTTGATCTTTTGTGTATGTGGTTATCATCGTTGGGAGCAATACGAACAAGGATTTTATGATGACTAGAATTCATACACAAGCAATCCTGCATTCCAGAATTTAGGAAACGAAAGGAATTGAAACAATTAAAATGTAAGCAGTAGTCTATAAGAATACTCATGTAAAACTATTACTACTAGTCTACTACTAACTACGTATAAGTAATAACGTTAGAAGTACAGGTTACATTGTTATTTAAAGCTTGGGGCAAAACCAAATAGGAACAGAATATTTAGAAAGATAATCATGGATTCATGGCGAGGGTAAAAACTCTGAATGGAATTCTCATCAAAGTCATAGACTCCCATATCGCGACCTCCTGGGACAAAATCAATCAGCTTTGCCTCCTCGTCGAATATGGGGCCCCATAAATAATGACGATAGCCATCTTCATTGAAATATGCAGCATTAGATTTACATGAGCCAGGGAAATTTGTAGTCTGAACCGCAGTAGCAGGACCATTGCCAACGAATAGCACAACATTTTCTAAATCAGGCAGCTCAGACCACTGTTTGGTAAGCAGGTCAAGTTTGTAGACATCAAAACCAAAAGTTTTTTTTTCAATTTCATCAAATGCCCTTCGAACCATGAGAATATCTCCAAATGACTCAACCAAGTAGAGCTTATCATATAGATCTAAAACATTGAAATCTTCATCAGGATCGCTAGAAGTAAAGCATGAAGGAGGCGGAACATGGTGTACAACATCAAATGTTGGCGAGTTTGGATCACAGCATATGACATTGCCAGAGTGCTGCACGAATAGCAGCAAACCTAAAGTGTGAGAATATGTTACATCACTCACATCTATAACATCGTCGTGTATGGGTGTCCACTTGGAGTCCCCGGGCATAGCTACAGCAACGAATCTACTGAATTCATAAATCACAACTACGAGCAATTTGTCCAAGGCGTAATACAAATGATCTAGTTACATAATTGAAGCGAAATCTTTCATTGTTATCCCATGGTGATTCAGGGTTTGGTGGATTAAAGAAAGCTGGCCCATCGCCAATAAATTCTATCATATTAGGAGCCTTCCCGTGTTGTTCTACCTCAATAAAGTATGGAAGGTGAGGAAAGGTAAGATACGATGGGAGGAGTAACAACTCCCTAGTTAGCGGATTTAGTAGTTGAATTTGACAATCAACTCCATTCTGTTTGATATTTCGGCAAGTGTTAACGTGTAAAATCTGTTGTTTTGAAGATCAAAAACATATCTCTTATCTCGATTATCATTATCAATATCGTTAGGGAGCAATAACCATGGCATTGGTTGTGGTACAACCGCGCTACTTGATTTTACTGAAACACTAGCATGGTGCCATGACCTACACGTACAACTAAACATAACGAAACTCCATAAATCGCTTGATGAAAGCAAATTCTCTGCAATCTTCTCCAACAACGTAACTCTGGTAGAAACTCTGACCAATTTTCATCACCCATTATTGTGTTTAATCTTTATTAGGGAACAGATTTAATGAAAAATAAACTGCTCCTAACTGATTGAATAATTTACACTCTATGCGTCGTATATATAGTTATATACGTACCCTAGATTCCTACATGAACTTGTTTTCCTACACGAACTAGACTTTCCGTTTAAATCACTCGTTAATTCGTAATACATTCAATTCCTAAAAACACAATTTATTTATTAAGAAAAATAGCGGAAAAAACATCACGGGGCACCAAAAATATTATGGTCTATTGATACGTAGTAATAATAATAATAGTAATAATGTATGACTTTGTTTGAGACTATAAAGTGCCTTTTTTTTTCACACCGACAGTATTATTATTACTAGATTTGAAACCCGTGCAATGTACAAGTTAATATAATTTTTTACAGTAAAAGATTAACTAATGTTAATCGCAATAAAGGGGTAAATTTTGTGTGTATTACAAAAATAATTTGTTGCAATTAATCGCTTACGGAGGAAGTTTTTTTTTTTTTAAATCTAATTACGGGCTAATATTATTTTCATTGTTCTTCTACTGTTCTCAGTGAATATAAAGTTGGTTATTTGATTTGAAATTATTTTTTTTTCATTTAAAAATCAAATAAGCAATTTTAAATCTAATAAAATTAATTTAACGGAACATGATTGATTTAGAAATAATAAAATTATCTTATGCGGCACTCTATGTGCTCTTCAATTATTCTAGTCTAATTATCCGTACCTCTAACTATTGTAACCCTTATAATTGTAATCGTTCGGCAAAGAAAGAAGCATGTTATCCACTTATTCCTACAATAAAATTATGTTTTCAATGATAACACTACAAGAAAACGACCAAATAGCGACGGACTTTTGCGACGGAATAAAATTCCGTCGCAAATATTTAGTTTTGCGACGGAATTATTTCCCTCGCAATTTTTGCGACGGAATATCATGAATTTGCGACGGAATAATTTCCGTCGCAAATTTTGCGACGGATTTCGTAGTTTTTGCGACGGATATTTCCGTCGCAAAAAAGTGACAAAAACAGATCAAAGGGTAGTCTGTTGTTTGCGACGGAATTGTGTTGTTTGCGACGGAATATTCCGTCGCAAATTTGCGACGGAAAAATTTCCGTCGCAAATTCCGTCGCAAATCCCGTCGAATATATTACAGAACAAAACTGCAGTTTTTACTTCAACAAAAAATAATTTCGCAAAATCACACTTCTTCTTCTCCTTAAACCGTTCTTCTCTCTAACAAATTAAACACACTCCTTTCTTCATCTCCTTCTTTTCCGGCGGCCTTCCCCTTCTTCCGGCGGTCTCCTTGTTCTCGTTT
>PYUH01000055.1:1532562-1563048 GCA_016808085.1 Suaeda aralocaspica | reverse complement strand
AATCTTGCGAGGGAAATTCCGTCACGAAATTTGCGAGGGAAATTTGCGACGGAATTCCCTCGCAAAATTTTGCGACGGACTTTTGCGAGGGAAATTCCGTCGCAAATTGTGCGAGGGAATTTTGCGACGGAATTTTCCCTCGCAAAATTTGCGACGGAATTTCCGTCGCAAAAAAAAAAGACTTGCGACGGAAATTCCGTCGCAAATTTTGCGAGGGAAAATTCCGTCGCAACAATTTTGCGACGGAAATTCCGTCGCAAAGATGTAAGTTTGCGACAAAAAAAATAGCGACGGACCGTTAGCGACGGAATTCCGTCGCAAACTACATTTTGCGACGGAATCAACCGTTTTTGCGACGGAATTATTCCGTCGCAAAATTGAGGTTTTCTTGTAGTGTAACAAACTTTACTTTAAACTTTATAAGATACTGAGTAAAATCACTACACTATTCAATAATAATCCAGATTTATATACTTTTAAAAATAAACAATAATGAAATATATCAAAATCAAATATTCAAACTTTAACACCAAAACAGTGGACATATAGAACATCAAAACCTTGTTTAGCAAAATATAAGATGAAGAAGAAAGACTAATACTTACATACCTAAATGATGTCGTGATAACTCAATAACTTACCCCATTTTTATATTAATGAGAATAGTAAGTGACTTCAATGCTTCTTCAGTTCAATTTAGGTAGATGGAAATTTAATGGAAGACTTGAGTTGGTGATAGCATAAGGTGAGAGGAGGGAGAAGGTGAATTAAGAGAGATAAAAAAAGGGAATAATAAGTTAGAGATAGGGTTTCAGTGATACACGTGACAACTTTCGCCTGAAAAATTAAGTCAATGCCGGAAATCAGATTAAGGTAGGAGTCATTAAGAAAATGTACATTTAGTAGTTTTTTCACAAAAATATAAAAAAGTAAGGTAGGTTAATTTTATTTTTTTTTTGTCTTTTTGCAAAAAATGACAAAAGTAAGGTAGTTTTGGACAGTACAAAAAATTCTTACTTTTTATATGATTAATATTATACGGAGTACAAAAAAAATTATATTTTAGATATTAAAATAATCAAAATATGAGTAAAACAGAAAAAGTAAATCAAATTATGCTTTTGAAAATTTAATAAAGATATTTTCAGTATAGTAAATGGACAGATGTATTATCTTTTAATATGGTATAATATAGATAGATTATTATATTTTTTAATTTAATATAAAATACTAAAATATAACCCAATAAAAGGGGATAATGTCAGCCTTTTATCGATTCCTTTAGCTTGTGTTTTAGTATGAGTAATAAATAAATAGATTAGTTAAGTTCTTGTACTTTGCATCGTTTTGGAAAAAATACGTATTAACAAAATAATAAGTGTTTAAATATTTAATTTTAAAGTTTTTATGATGCACATATATATAAAATCTATATATGTAAACAAATGTGTTTAGTTTAGTTTTAGAAGCGATTTTACCTTTTGCAATTTATACAACTCTTAATATTTAATGCTTCCGACAAAACTTAAAATATAAAAAATTATAATTAGGTGAGTGTAAATATCTTTGAAGAAATAAGATTCAAAAACTATTAAGTATTTATTTTCATTTTCACAAATTTAGAATAAAGAATAGGGAAATAAAAGTAATAGCAATAAAGAAACCTTTTTGTTTAGCACAAAAAAAAAAAGTAAAAAATTTAAAGGAGAGAAAGACTTCATTGTGAGGTTGATATGTGCGTGGACAATTGTTGAGCCAACGACAATTGCTTTATTAGATAGTTAAGTTATAGATATGTGATATATCTTAAAGTTGAAATATTGGTTATAACCAAATATTTAAGTTTGGGACAACGTTGGTCAGGATCCTTTAGAATTCTGGCATAGCTCTAAATTAAATCAATGGATGAAAAGCTATATTTAGTTGAGGAGTTTTGGAGGGAAATACAAGGGGGATCTTTGGGAGTTAATATATATATATATTTGATTATTTGAATCATTGAACTTAAAATAAATGGATGATATTAAAGCATATCTGTCATCTAGAGTTATTTTTAACCTCTAAAGAATCTCATCACGCGTAATTTTAGATTAAATTTCCAAATCAATACACCATTTTAAAAATGTATTTAATGCTTATCTAACGCCCCATAGTGCTCGTTAGCACGCTTTTAAATAATGCCAACACTACAATTTCACCATTGCACCTTGTATCACCATCTTCTACATCAACTCTTTTTAGATCAAAAATGCAAAGAGGAGCTTGATTATCCCTCATGTGGCACCATCATGTGTATAGCTATGGTGATATGGCACCATTTTTCATCTACGTGGCATTATTGTCATTTAAATATCTATGTGGCATTATATAATTAGTATAGTAATATGTATAACTTACATGATTAATACTTGTACTTAACAAATCAATTTATGCTATCAATATTTCACTCCCCTCATCTTAATTAATTTCAGTTCATTAGAGTATCAATCATCAATGTTGCAAACTTTGCTATTTCCCATTTTTTCTTCTCCCTTTTGTTGTTATCTTTTCACATTCTCACCCAAATGTAACTTGTGATGTGAACTGAAATCAATATAAAAATTATTCGCCGTAATAATTATGGAGATACAAATTAATAAGTTAAAAAGGTCGTACATGCAGGCTGTCGAACCCAAAGTACGCCATTATTCACCTCAGTAATAACAATATAACACCTCAATATATAAGAATTAAGAAGTTAAGAACATAACATGAAACTGTCTTTTTCATTACTACTAGAGTAATATGCCGAGCGTAATATGACAAATGCTATTTATGTAATTATACACTACTAGTAGGTTGTACTACGATACATATTAATATAATATAACGTCAGGGCCTCCCGATTGAGTGAGTTGTCAAGTATTCTTCACATGGTATAAAGAGCATAGGTTCCTTCTAGGAATCCCAAAATCTAAGGGTCTGTTTACTTCAACTTAAAATCCGTTCAATTCAATTCAGCTCAATTCAGTTTAGCTCTTCTCTTATTTTTCTATTCATTAATTCTTCATAAAAAAAACTTTCAGTTCAGTTCAATTCAATTCAGTTCAGCTATTTTCAGTTGAAGTAAAAAGGCCCTAAGACCTAATAATCACGTTTTTTTTTTTCATTTTCATCACATTTTCGCATCAATCTCCGGCGCCATGTCCTTTTCTCCAGCCATCAGTTCTAATGCCACCACGGGTTTGAAACAAGCTGTCACACACCTCTCAAAAAATAAACCAAACAACATTAACTAATATAGCTAGGGAAGTAGGGATCGATTCTACATGAAAGCTATTAAATTTTATTAGTTCTAAAAAATAAAAACTGTATAATAGGCTTTGGTTGAATTTCTAACTAATTGACTAACAACTATAAAAATAACAGAAATTACGAATTAAACTTGAAAACCTAGGGCGGTCAGTTCATTATGAAAAATCAACAAACTCATAAAATATAAATCAATTAATTCAATAAATTTCATTAAACTAAGTCACACTAATTCTCTCGAACTTAGACTCCCTCAAAACTCCTCTACCGGCCCTCGATCGCATAAATTCGTTTTGCCTATTATTCAGTGGTCTTATTGTGGTAACTTACCTCTCAACCTCAATTTCGACAAATACCTAATTTACAACTAAATCTAGCCACAATTTAATTGCAATCAATACAAATCAATAATAGGAATTCAATTACTAATTAAGAATTAATTAGTTAAGAAAACTAACTACTTACACATAATTATAAAAACTATAACAATAATCAAATAATAAAACATAATTCATAAATCAAACATAAACAAAAACAGTTAAAAAATCTATAAACTAATTACTAGAAACTAAACTAAACAAATCAAAACAAGAAAAACACAATATTAAATAACTACACAATATTTTGGCTTTAACCAAAATAAAGCCACAAACTCAATTATTAAGCACAAAAATCAACCGAAAATAAGGAAAAAACAATATAAAACATGTATATCAGAGTTCCGGCCCTTCTTTACCGCCGTTTGGCTTCACGACCACCGCTGCCACCACCACACCTTCGACCATGCCCATTGTTTCTTCCTCTGTTTTAGGACTGCTGGGGGTGTCTCTGCCTATTACAGCCGCCACGTGGTCCCTTGTGCCTTTGCATCGTCGTCTGTTCTCCGCTGCGCCCCCACGTCCATGCCAACAGTAACTCTGTCCTTCCGTGGGTCCACATTTCTGCACCAACCTACATCTACGTGGGCTTCTTCCCATGCATGGCATTCCCTCTATACCCAATATTACTCCTATGTTACACACAATTATGCACAACTCTCTTCTATAAATCTCAAAAAATTTGTGACTATTGTATTGCATGAAGTTAATGATTATCTCCCTTGGAGAACTCAATTTGAATCGTTTTTAGTCTCGTATAATTTATTGGGTGTGATTGACTGCTCTATTTCCGTTCTGCCGATGTATACTTATGATCTCCAGGGTCATTCGGTCAACTCTTCATCGTGACATACTTGTTGAAGCACATGAGTTGAAAGTGTCGAGACAAATTTGGGATGATTTAACGAGATCATACGGTCAACTCTTCATCGTGACATACTTGTTGAAGCACATGAGTTGAAAGTGTCGAGACAGATTTGGGATCATTTACAACATCGGTTGGTTTATGTCCGCTAGTCTCGCTCGTTCCATGGAATAGAAACGTATGTTAACTACTACTGAAAAATCTGATACTCAAACCATGAGTTTACCACATAACCACAATATCTGACAGATATAATTACTTGCTTAAAACTTTCATAACAGTATTTGATGGTACATTACAATTCCTTTTAAGAGCCGATACAATATTAAATAACTACACAAATAGTCGTAAGAGTTGTGTACAATAATACAGACTCAAATGATCCCAACAGTCACTGGAATGAACCAGCTTCATCTTGTTCACTGATTATCAGCTTTTGACAATCTGCATTAATGCTACACATTCCTCAATTTTCATGAAATGTACAAGAGCAGATTTGAACGTAACAAACGACACCAATATTTCTTTAGGACTGAGCAGCAGTAATGCACAACTGATCCTTCGATGACTCTACCCCAAAATGATTCGCCACAATCAGCTCTACATCTTCCAACCCAACACCGATGCAGAGAGCCTTACTAGGAGCCATTAAAGTATTGTCACCTACATTATCTTTCACAGCCCTAACATTAGGAGCACTCTTACACTTGCCCATACATTTGCATCCTTCAACAACCCCCTTGTCACCCATCACTCTTTGAAACTCCTCCATCAACGCCGGGGCACCCAATTTCTTACACTTCCCGCCCATACAAACCTCGATTTTCTTCTCAATACTCCCCGTATTGAATTGGTATAGAGTAGGAGTTTTCACATCGAGAACTTCGATTCCTGATTCCTTGTTTAAGGCCACATCGAGGATCATATTGCTGCACTTCTGCTCTGTACTCTGAGATAACTGATCACTTTTAGATTGTTCTTTGAGTGTGGTAAGTGTAGTTGACACAGTTTCCTCATTGACTAAATGAATTTCCTTGGTATCAATTGGTTGAACAACGGTCATCTTGTTCTTGACACGCTTCATGTCAACCACTTCATCACATTCACTGTCACTAGATTCCGAGGAGGAAGATGATGATTCACAGTCTTTAGAGTTGCATTTCATTCGTTCTTCCTCTTCTGCTCTTAGCTGCTTCAGTCGAGTGAGCAGTGTTTCAGCTGCTTGCTGCAAAATAACGGACAAAAATAAGTATCATAATCAAAATAGTGATGTTAAAGCCACAATTTTAAAAGATAATTGCACTCAATTACAGGAATCAGAATATTAGAGCAAATCATCTTTGATTACACTACTACACCCCAAACACTAATTAAAAGGATGTTTCCTCTTCACTCGTTAACGACATTACCCTTTATATCTTTTAACCTAACAACAAACAAAAGGAGGTAAACACCAACAAATTCCCAATTTGCTAAAGCTGAATCCATATATAAATTCAGTTCCACAATACTCCCTACAACACTCGCCGCTTAAACATTCTGTTGTAATCATCAGGTGCACCAAATAAAAGAGGAAACGGTATATTCGGACAGCAAACAAGCCTATATGATGGTTTATACTAGTTCAATGCGCAACGCGCCTGCGCTTGTTCATTAGAAGGATCTCAATACACTCAATTCACAAAATCCCCTATCAAGTAAAACTAATTGCAGACACTTAAACAGTCAACATTTTACACAAACATTCAATCAAATCATAAAATCCCAATTAACTAAAACTAATTGCATCTATTACCAATTTAATCCCACAAATTAATCATTCAATTAATCAAATTATAAGTACAAAACCCCAATTAACTTAAACTAATTCCACATAATACCAGCTTACTCCCACAAACAAATCATTACATCAAAACAAATTTCAGTAACCAAACAAAAACAAATAATCCAAATTACTCAAAATCATTAAACTTCAAAAAAACAAAATAAATTAAAAAAAAAACTTACAGAAATAATCACTGATTTATCATCACCATCAAACCCTTGATTATCACTACACCCAAAACCCAACTCAGAAAAAGTAGACAAATCCTCAACTAAACCCTTCAACAACTTCACTCTCTTTTTCGCTGGAATCCCATTCCACCCTTTCATTCCCTTTCCCTTTCCCTTTCCCTTTCCCTTTCCCTTTCCTTTTCTATCACAACAAACAGGGGAAACCCTTGAATAATACTCCATATGATCTTCATCATTAAACCCAGATTTCAAAACCAAATTCCTATAATTGGGTATCCGATTTTCTCCCTTAAAACTAAGTTGCGAATTCCAAGAAGTTGAACTACTCTTAATTGTTGTAGTACAAAGTTTGGGTTTTTGGGTATAATAGCAAGTTGATGACTTTATTATCATACTATCTAAAACCTCCATTGTTTGATTGATTGATTCGTGGGTTTTCTGTAAATTTGAAGAAAGTTTGAATTTTTAATTTTTAATTTTTTAACTTTTTGTTGATTTTTTTTGTGATTTTTGATGATAGGGTATTTGGGTTGTTGATAATATATTTGAGGGATGAAGGGTGAAATTCCGAGGAAAGAAAGGAGGTGGGGTACGTGGAAGGATGTGATTGGTTGAAGCTGACGTGGAGTTTGATTTTGTGTAGCGTGTTAATTGTTTTAGTTAGGCACGCGTAGGCTTGTTCCCGCCATGCGTATGGGATGAATTGTGACCGTTGATTAGTTCGGTGATTGTTTTGATGTTCGTATATTTGATGACGTGGAAATGTAGTTGATTGGATATTTCATATTCACTCGGTTCATAAGTTTAGAATTAGAGTAACTTTTTCATGAAATATTTGTACGATATCCATGAAAAAATATACTATCGCGTGCAGTGGCGGAGCCAGGTTTTTCGAGATAGTGGGTCGTTGATCATTTGTGAAAAAAAATAAAAAAAAAAAAAAAAAAAAAAAAAAAGAAGCACCCACTTCTAGTTCATGATCGATTTTGATCCAAATTTTTTTAAGATTTAATTGAGTTGAAAATAATTAAATAAACAATTAAAAAAATGAGTCTAATTCATAACCTATTTCAATTAAATAAAAAATAATTACTCGTACGATAAATAAACAATACTACTTAATAGACAAAGAACAACAATTTAACAAACAATAATTAAATCTGAAATTGGGTGGACAACAATTATATGTTAAGCCCAAATAATTGATGATTGACAGCCCAGTTAAAAAAGTAACAAACCATCAATTTTTGTTTGGGTTTTGTTTTAAGGAAAAATATTAATTGTACTAGTAATTGAAAGAGTCGTTGACTTGTTGGCTGTTGCTGCCACAATATGAGGAATAATAAATTAGCAACACGTATGAGAGAGAATGAAAGGAGTAAAAAATAAAAGGGTTTTTCTCACTTGTATCCACATGTTTTTTCATTTTTTAAGGTATACCCATCTTTGCCTAAAATTCCAAGGGATACCCACAAATTTACAAAAATTATTCACTTATAGCCACTTGTTAAATCCACCGTTAGAAAACCGTTAGTTCATCTTCTTCCTTCGTTTCCAACATCATCATCTTGTTTCCCTTCTTCCTCCATATCCAACTTTTAAATACAATACCTTCAAACTGCAATTCAAGACTTAAGATTTTCAAAACAAATTAAGCCCTCTATCCATTTAATTAATTTTCTCATCTATCAACAATAATTAATTTTCTCTCCTTACTCAAAAAAAAAAAGATTGAAAAAAAGAAAAAAAAAATCCATTTAAGTAATGAGGTTGCCATTAGTTTTTTGCTTCTTAGTTTTTAAAAGTGGTTTCCCTCCATTTTTCCCTAATTTCCCTCCATTTTATCCCTCATTAAATATTTTAACCCTCCATTTTTCCCTCTTTTCTTTTTGTCAATTTTTCCCCATTGTCTTCCATTTGCTGCATTGTGGAAGCAACAATTTTATTTCTTTCTTTGTCTTCCATTATTGCAAAGTTGTGGAAGCTTCAACCTTCATTAGTTTTTTAATTTCCTGAATTTACAACTTTCATAGATATTAACTCCTCCACTAATTACCCACCAATTGCATTGTTTGGATGTTGACTAATTTGATTTTGCTTTGCCCTTAGTCGAATTTCTTTGCGACGCCATTTCACAAAGAAAAGAAAAGGTAAAAACTATGAGTTTTTTTTTAGTGATGAACAAATCAATGAATGAATTTTCAAATGTTAGATAAAAAAAAATTAAATTTACCTTAATAAGAGTGCATGTACAGTGAATGGAATGCAAAAACGTAACAAAGAGGTTTTGAAGCAGAGTAAGAGAGAGGAACTAAGGAGCTCAAAAGTTTGGTTTTAATTTGAGGGAGTGTATATATCAGTTAAGAGTGCAAAAAGAAAAAAAAGGTAGGTCAACGCCGGAAAAACGAGGGCAACACCGGATTCAGACATTAAGGTTTCTTCTGGCAAAAAATATTTAATTTAGGGTTTCTTCTGGCAAAAAAAATTTTAAAAGGTTTCTTTTAGCAAAAAAAAGTTTTTAAAAGGTTTCATATGGCAATTTTTCCTTTTCTAAAATACTACCTTTTTTTTTTAGGATTGTAAAATACTAACGATTTGGCATCCCTAAACTTTTGGTTTTTTCATTTGGTACCCAATTTCTTTTCGGGCTCCACATGGTGCCATTATACTTTTAATTTAAAATATACCGGAACATTTCATCAAATTTCTTTGTATTTTTTTATTCACGTGCCATAAAATTGCTCTATTTATTTAGGTTTTAAAGGGATATTTAAGCCTTAAGAGAAAAAAGTTATATCAAAATTGGCCCAAAAATATTTAGAATGCCTCAATTTACGTGAAAGAAAATGACTCAGTTTGAATATTTGCATTTGTTTTACGCAAAAATTATCCAGCTAAGGTATTAGGGGGTCATTTTTGTCCTTAATAGTCAATTATGGAGTAGAAGTTAAGAAAAATAGACCAAAAATACCTTAATTTAATGTATTATTTAATATAATACTACATCTTAGACTAAATTAAAAATACAATGGTATCGTATGGAAAATAAAAAGAAATTTGATACCAAATGGAAAAGCCCAAAATTCAGGGATACCAAAATGGAAAACTACCTATTAAAAATGTTCCGATTTAGTAGCTCTACCCTAAGTGGTTGTGTGTCACAGTTTAAGGATCACAAAATTAAAATTAAATAATAATTCTTTATTTCCTTATGTTGAATGGTATGTTAGGGTGAAATGCACATGGCCTAAAATGTAAATAAAATATATGACAATAAGGATCATATTGATGTTGGCAATAGTGCAGGGGACGTGGTGTTGGCTGCTGTCATGTAAGACGTGTGCAGGCTTGGTGGACACCAGTGGTGGCGAAGGCAAAAGCGATTGAAATGGCGATCCGATTGGGGCAGAGGGCGGGTTTTGATCGAGTAGTCATCGCATCGGGTTGTCTACAAGTAATGAGCAGGCTCAGGAGAAAGGACGTGTTTGCAACCGAGCTAGATACTGTCCTCGGGGATATCCTCGCTTTGAGCACCTCCTTCCAATCTCTTGTATGGTCTCATGTCCTAAGGAATGGGAATATGGTGGCACATAATCTTGCAAAGGTGCTTCCTTTTGGTACTGAGCAAATTTGGGAAGGCTTTTGTCCTAATGAAATCTCCCCTTGTGTTGTAATGGATTCTCTCTTGATTGATTAATGAAAGTTCAGTTTTCCTCTCAAAAAAAAAAGGGATCATATTGATGTAATGGTAAAAAATTCACAATATTGCTCTAACATAATGAGCTAATTTATAAACATACACAAATCATATGATTGGTTAACATTTTGACTAATACTCCCCCTATTCGAAAATCAAAATCAAAACCCCAACTTTGGAGCATGACACTACATGCATTTTAGCAACCCAAAGATTTATTAGGGAGAACCAAACCCTACAAACGTACCTTTCTGGCACCTCCATTAGCAGCGTCGGAAGCTGTCAAAAATCTCCACATATACAGTAGCTTTTCAGCATCCCATTGTTAACATTGAATCTTGGTTCGAAGGGTCATTGTTGAAGGAGAGACCGGCGCAAAGGCAAAGGCAAAGGATGAAGAGTTGTAGCCACAACCGCCAAAAAAANCCAAAAAAAAAAAAAAAAAAAAAAGAGAGAAGGGAAAAAAATACAAAATAAAAACAACCAAACCAAATTAATCAAACTACGGAATTGGTAGCAATTTAGAGATCCTTTAGAAGACAAAAGCAACCTAATTTGAAAATCGAAATCAAAACCAAAATCAAACGAATTCGATATCAACACTGATTCAAAATTCAAAATTAACCAAAAATGAAAACCTGAAGCGAAACCTAATATTAATTAAAGTGTAATACCCCGTAATTTTCATGCATTTTATTAATTTAATTTCATAATTATTTAGTATATTTTTCATATTTTTGGTGAAAAATAAGGTTAAATAAATTAATTAATTGGAGAAAAATTTAATTGACCTATGAGTAAAAATAATTATTTTCATGTTTATAAGTTATTTTATGTCACTTTAATTTTTATGAAAATATATTTTATGAAGTTTCCAAATTTAGTTTTTTTAAAGGTTTCCTTATTTGTTTTAAAACAAGGGCACGCACAAAAGTAATTTCAATCATTAAAGGTATTTTTGTAATTTCACAAACCTAATTTGGGCCTATAAATACCCCATTAATTTTTCAGATTTATTTTAGGAGTTAATTTTTTAGGATTTCAAAAAAAAAAAAAAAANGATTAAAAAAAAAAAAAAAAAAAAAGAACGAAAGAAAGAAAGAATTGAAAGAAGAAGAAAAAAAAATTCGAAGCCCCCTAGTGACCGGCTCCCCCCTTCCCTTCGCCGGTCCCCTTCTGTCGCCACCCCTTCCCGTCGCCGGCCCTCGTGACCGGCAGCCAGCCAACTGGCCACCCTTTTTCCCCTCGGTATTTTTCGAACAACATATAAAAAAAACTCTCTTCCTCTTTTTATTTCAATTAAATCTTGTCAAATAATGTTTATAATTATGTTTCTAAGCATGTTTTATGATTTATAATGATGTTTTAGAATTTATAATTATGTTTATAAGTTGTTGATGAAATAATAAAATTAGGGTTCTTGAAAGTTTATGAATACTTGTGAGTTTTATGAATTTAATCCTTAAACCTTTCATAAAATGATCATAGATGGTTATAGTATTAATTTATGATGATTTTTTGAAGTTTAGATTTGTTTTTAGAGGTTTTTAAGTGAAGAAAAATTGTTGTCAAAAATTTAAAGCATGAGTAAATAGTAATAATCATATGAGCACGTTTTTAAGTATGGAAAATAAGTTTTAATACATGAAATAAAAATATAATGATACTATATTATTATGGTGTTTTTATGGTGTTTTATGCATGAATTATGAAGTTAATTTGAAGGTTTTTAAAGTAGTTTTTAAGTAATTTTATTATAAACTATAAAATTAGTAGTAGTAGCAGTAGATTCATGTTAGAATTGTTCTATAATTGTTTTGAATGCATGATACTATTATAGGATGATCTTTGAACATAGATAAGTTGTTTTAAGGTCATAATATGAGGTTTAAGAAGGTTTAAAGGAGTTTTTAAGAAAAAACTTCAAAGTTGCCATTTTTAGAATATTATCGAAAAATACATTGTTTTGAAAAGAAAACTATGAAATAAAGTAGGAGATTGAATAGAGACCATATAGGGAAGGTTTTGGATAAGTTTTTCATCATAAAAAGTTGGTTGAAATTTGTTGTAGAATTTAGTCAATGAAGTTTTTAATTAGTTTTGATTTTTCCTTTCTAGGAAGTTTCGAACTAAGCGATTTCTAGGAGTAGTAGCGGAGCATCGTTATAACACCAGGTATGTAGGTACTAAAGGCGTTCATGTAATTAGAATTCATGCTAGAGCAGTTTAAGTTTCAGGCTAGAATTTGTGGTGTTGAAAGTTAATGGTGTGTTGACTTAAGTTGACTTGCATGAGAAGATATGTTGGCATGATTACATGAAAAGTATGTATTGACTATCATATTTTACATTCCATTTTTATAACATTGTTATTACATCATTGATGTTGGAATGTTAACTACTCTGAAAGGATTTGTAGTAGTTAATTAGTAAAGAAGAGCAGTTAAGTTGATTAATAACTAGAGCAGCTACAAAGGTAGTTAGTAAACATTGGTTCACAAGTTTAATGAGCAAATAGTTTGTCACTCATAGTTTATGTGTGGTAAAGGAAGGTTTAAATAAATAAAAAAAAAAAAAACTAAGAATTTAACATTAGAATCACGTGATAATCAAGATAAATATTATGGTGTATATGATGCTTTGTTTGCCTTGAATGTTCACATGTGATTTTAAACTGATAAGTAAAGTGAAAGAAGATTCGCACAAAAACTCTTGAAACGTATATACATTGAGTAAAACAAGGGGGGGGGGGGGGGGAGTTATGCAAATAGTAATATAAAACTTCTAATTGGGGTATAAGACGTTATACTCTTTAATATTTATAAATTCGTTGGAACTCCATCACTTCAAGTGACATAGGTAATACTTTCTTGGAATTGCTCCCAAGTTGGTGCCCATTAAGGCGATTGTTGAGAAAGAAAACTCGTTCAATGCGAAATCCACAATTAAATATCAAAAATAATTCATAATGTTGATGAGTCTATGTACAGGTACATGGTTGTGGTAAAGGTAAGACAATGTATGTTAATTATGCTTGTGCTTAGGCTGTTCATGTTAGTTGTACATAATCTTTAGTTGTACTCAGCTCCGCTGATTGTGTGTTTTTGTGTGTATGGCTTTATCTTTGACTTGGCCCTACGACGACCTATTTCGATAGCGAGTAGTAGCCTAGAATAAAGAGAAAGCAACAGGTATAGGTGGGCGTAATCAATCATGCTGGGACCGAGTGTTGAGCACTTGCAGTTGTTGTATCTGTTTACTTGTGTTGGACATATTGTTTTCTTTTGTTATTGACTCTTGGTTTGGTTGTTTCAAAGTTTTAAAGGTTTAGTTGGTTTTGAAGGGTCGTTGTTTCGAATCCAAATTGTAATAAAGTTTTATTTGGATTTTTTAAATTTTTTTTTGGGTTTTACGTTGATTTAAATGTAACAAGATTGTTGCTGTAATGCTTTGATAATAGCCTTAGCCGTTATCACAGTAGTGATTATACTTTTGTTTTTCCTAGTTAAATAAGAAGTATTTTTATTGTTTTATTTATTATTATTATTATATTATGTTTTTCGGAAATAGCTAGAAGATAGTTAGAAAATTCTAGGATGTTACATATAGCAAAACCAATCCAAACGGAATATAAGAGTGGAGCAATGAAAAAAAAATTAAACCAATCTGATTCCAAGGTAAGCAAATTCAAAAAACACCATCAAGTAACAAAGTTGGAAGTGAAAGTTGAACAAAACAAAGAAATGAAAATATAGATGAAACCAAACTATTTATTTATTTTGCAATTCATCATAGCTTATTCGAAAATCAAAATCTAGGCCTAATTTATTCGAAAATCAAATTAAAAAACCCCAATTTCGGAGCATGGTATTGCATGCTTTTCAAAAACCCGAAGATCAAGTACAACTCGAAGATCAATTAGGGAGAACCAAACCCTATAGACGTACCTTTTTGAGTTGATGCTTTCTCTCGCCTCCATTAGTAGCATTGTAAACCGTCAAAAAGCTCCACATATACAGTCACTCTTTAGCGTCCCACTGTTAACTTTGTGACTCGGGTTGACGGGCCATTGTTCAATGAGAGATCAATGCGGAGCCCGGAGGCGAAGGACGAAGAGTCATAGCCACAATCACCCCAAAAAAAGTGAGGAAAGAGAGAAGGATAAAAAAAAAGACTGAAGGAGTAAAAAGGGCATTTTACTGTAGCTGCTACACAATACGTGCCTTTTGGGTATTTTAGATTATAAGGATAAACTATATACTCCTCGATTTTTTTTAGTTGCCACATTGGGAATTTTGACACTATTTATGTTATAACTTTAACTCACTTTTCTATTTACTGAATAAAGAAAAACATATTCACATAAGAACTTGTTTGATTCGTCTCAATTTATATTTTTCAAAAATATAATTATAATTTTTTATTTTACCAAACTCAAAATATTGATTTTATAAGTTGTGTCTTGAGATATTTTAAAAAGTAAATGTAGCATCTAAAAAAAGACGGAGAGTATTAAGAAACCATATAAACCCTAATTCAAACGAAACAATACTAATATGAGCTTATGACTAATGTTTAGTGCTAGTATATATATATATATATACTACTAGTATCAAAGTATATAGTAATAAGAGCTTATGAACATCCATTTTACGTTTGACTTCTATGATTTTGTGAGAAATTTATGATAAAATTATGTAATCAACTACTCCGTATTTATTTGTGAGCTAAATGTTAGTTTTTTATATTATATTATTAATTAATAATTATATACACATGTTCTGAGAAATTCAAATATAAAATAACTCATATTATACCCGTTCAAGATCCTACCCATTTCTTGCATGTAAGGGCCCTAATTTTTATACCCTGTAAGGGATATGAGTACTTGAGTAGGGTGTGGGTCTACATAAAAATATTAGGATATGGGTAGGGTTTAGAGGGTATGGGTTAGGGTCTTTCTAGACCCTACCCGTTATCCTACTCATACATATTCATTATTTCAGTGTCATAACACAGATGCATAAAGCTAGTTAACAATAAACACAAACTTAATATAAAGGCTTGTTTAGTTCAGCTAAAAACAGCTGAACTGAACTGGGTTGAACTGAATTGAACTGATTAGAGATAAACTGAACTGAACTGAAAGTTTTTTATGAAGGATTAATGAGTAGCAAAATAAGAAAAGAGCTGAATTAAACTGATTGGAGCTGAGTTGAGCTGAACTGAACTGATTTTAAGCTGAAGTAAACAGGCTCTAAAACTAGTAACATAGTGCATGCGTAAAGGTTGAGAGTAAAACTGCAATGTTTATAGTCTGTAGAGTAAATAGCAACTGATTTGATTAATAAAAAAAGTAAACGACAACTAATATATACATAGAAAATATGAATTTGTAAACTTATATATATATAAAATTACTATAATACTCGTACAATGCACAACTTATAAGTTAAAATTTAATTTAATTATTAACCTGGAAAAAAAATGTTTTATATTTGATAAACATTCAAAGCTTTATTTGTTTTTTTAGAATAACTATAAATTATATAATAAAAGATAATTTTAATATAATTGTTTTTGTAAAATGATATACTACCTCCGTAATCGATTACTTGCAACAAATGAATTTTTTATGTCTCACAAACAATACCCCTTTGTTGCAAGTAATTAATTACGGAGGTAATATTAATATATAAATTATTACAGCATAAATTATATTAATTTATTTTATTTCCATACTCAACAAAGTAAATATAACTTTTTTTTTCTTTTGACAACTCTATCTAAGAAATTAAAATATGCCTGTTAATGGAAATTTTTTGTAAAATTTATAAAATATTGGAACATGAGCAATGGTGATGAAGGAATGAACAATTGGATCACTTTGATTAACCCTTAAGTTTGATCTTCTATGCAAGTATCTTAGAGAAGATTCATGCTTCTAATCTTGTTCAAAAATAAAAGTATAAGCCAATCGTGTTGTGCCTATCCTTCCATTCCTTCAAATTCTGAGAACATACACTCTTCAATGATAGTAAGAAAACTATAGTTTATCACCACCCTATACTAGTAGGGATTGTGGAATGAAAAGGTTTCAAATAATCAAACTACCAAGTAATATAATTGGACATCTTGACATGGTAACATGGATATGAGTTGACTACAATTTCACTCAAGCTTCTATGAACTGAGATAGGTTGACCTAAACTGCTGATATCTGATAAAGCCCCGTTTTACTATCTTCTAAACTGAACATCATCATCACAGTAAAAAAAGTTCCAAGGGTAATGTGGAGGACAAGAAGCAAAATAATCACAGTAAAAGACAAGCCCAGAAACCTTCCAATAAGTAAAATAATCACGTAAGAGAATGCAAAACTGCAGAACATTCCAACAAAAAATTGTTTAGACTTTATGGTCAGAGTTTCTTCACTATCTAATAAGGCTATCAACCTCATCAATGAATATGATAGCAGGTTGTAGTTTGTAAGACAAGCTAAAAACAGCAGCAACTACTATATAATTAGTTAAATAGAACATGCCATTAGTTGTGAATGTAATAGTTAAACTACCAGAATAATACTTCTATGAAAGTTGCTCTTCTGCGAAGTTTTTTCAGTAACATCAGCGCATTTACAATTTCATCTTATTTTTAAGTGAATAATGATGATCTTTTTTTCAATCACATAGCTCCTTATTGCCGAATTAATGTTCCTTGGATCAACAAGAAAGCTTCTTGTGTTACTATAATAGCTGAAGCATATATGATTTTAAAGGCACCACCATCACTATGCTGAGCAATGTTTGGTTTCAAACATCTTAAGATTAAAAACTCACCTGGCACGCGACCAAAAGCAATAGATTGGGACTTGGTAGATTTGGACCAAGCACCTCAATTGTCCATCCACCAAGCTGAAGTAACATCCTCCAAAATAACAGTGAACTCCAGCTTATTGCCAGGAAAGTATTTTCACCATCATATGCAAAATCCTTGCCAGGCAACTCAGTGACATAGGTTTCTTTCAACCTATCAATCACCTTTCCATCAACTCCCTTACCATTAATAGGGCGACCAACCTCATGCCTGAGGTTGACGTGCAAAGGATCCAATACAAAATTGATTCTAATTGCTTTCAACTTGCACTCCCCTACATTGAAACAATTTAGAAAGGAAAATAAATTAAATCACATAGAAAACAAAACAAACAAATTAAAAAAAAAAAAATGAATCTTTCATCTTAGATCTAGCAAAATGGGTCGTAACTTACAAGAGTAGAAAGGAGACAAGACAAATGTAACAAACTTGATTAGTTCATTAATGGTGGCTCTACAAATGTTTTTCAATGTCGAAAATCCGCTGGGCCTCTTCACTGTCACAGAACCGCCCTACCATAACCAATACAAACATAATAAGCAATAACATGCAATCAACCACTCTTGTGACAACATTAACAAAACTAAGCACCCTATCATCTGCAACATAAAATTATGAGACATGTATAGGAAACTTGGGCATGCTATTCACTACAAAGCCACATACTACCAAACACACATACAGAGGAAGAAATGAGAAGGAGCATCCCCAGTCTTATTTTATCCAAGTAATCGAAGAGAAACCTCTGCTTTTATTAAGATGTCCTGACCTACAGATGTAATATGCAATAACATACTGACTACAGTTGTCAACTAGCAATAGAGTCAATACAACATAGAAGTAAACATTAATAATTGGGGATCCTCTAATTAATTGAGAAAAGAAGACAGTCATTAAAATCCCTTCACCTCAAAACATTTTTTAGGATGGGATGCTATCATCAGCCACATACAACATCCTGACCTACATGAACTTCAAAGTAATCCTTAATGATCATAAACATTATTCCTACCTGGATGTATCTTCTATAACATTTACACACATTGCCCCGTCTAAGTTTAAGACTTTAAAAGCATAGGCTTTGCATGAAAATAGCAACTCGTAAAAGACAACACTCAACACAAAATACTCAAAGACAAGATGTGATTTGCATTGTGTAATCTAATTATGATGTCACGACAAACTAAATCACTCAAAAACAAACAGTGAAGTCACCTTATCCATTTGCTTTGATGATTGCTTTGATGATACCTACATTTGGCCACACACAATATGTCTTCGAAGGCAAAGTTTCAGCCGAAGAAGCTTTCCTCAAACATGCATGATTATCAAAAAGCATTACCATTTACAGTCACAAGCACAACCAAAATAATATGAAGTATATAACTTAATTATGCAATGAAATCTTCACTAATCCATAGGCATAAAAATCATTACTTGTAAACCGAATATCCAAAGTAAGCCTAATCAAGAGCTTCCATATCAATAGCTCACTTACTTCTGGCACCAACATCACTTGATCATACACCTCAATTGTTTCTGGTTCCACCTGCGGCCTGCAATTTACATTACAAAAACAGCACCACCAATAAACCCCCAATGTTTAACATCTCTATTTCAAATCTCCCGAATCAAATGAATCAAATTAAATAGCACACAACTACAAACGAATAAACTAAAACTCCCTAAATTATGATAACAAACTATAGTGGACACTAATTAACCAAATTCACATCACTAATAACTTGATTTGTAGAAGTGTCAACCTAAATTAAATTCCTAAACACAAAAACTAATCAGATTAGAGTAACACTTAAAAGATTGAATTCGAAACTCATAGATATTTCTTTCTATATAAATGTATACTCTCATGACTTCATGTGTCTCAACATGTTATTGTATTCTATTCTACTCAACCCAGAACTGCTACTTTCACGGATTATTTTTTCAATCAGAATTGTTTAATTAATTTCTTGGTGTTGTAGTGTAAATGATTGAATTTTATTATCCTTGTAAACTCTTAAAACTGCTCCACTAAACCTGAATTAAATTCAGAAGTTAAAAAAATAAAAAATAAATAAATAGATAAATAAATAAATCAAAGAAAAGGCCGAAACCCTAACATCTGAAATCAGGTATTGACTGAACCCTCATCAATCAACAATAGATATTCTCACACCTCCATGGATTGTAGTTGAGAAAGAAAAAAACACACAAAAGGTAAATAACAAAAACTAAAGAAACGAAATTCACCAATTACCAAATTCTGAACACGAATAAGCAAGATTAAATTTCAGGAATCAATCAATTACTAGGAAAATTGCAGTGCATTAGTTTTTATAATTAAAGGGGGAAACAAGAAAATTTTAAGCAGAAATTGCAGTTAAAAAAATTTAAAAAAAAAAAAAAAAAAAGGAAACAGCAATTCAACCTTACCCTCAAATTAACTGCTGAAACCAAAATGGAAAGCAAAGTATCAGTGAAAGAAGCTTTCCTCAAACATGCATGATTCGCAAATGACACTATCCATGGGTCACAGGAATCAAATGCTTCAATTTCTCAAACTGACCGAACATTGACCCCAATCGATCATTATCAATTGAAAATTACCGGCTGACCATTGATTCCATGATTACTTAGAGAAAATGCCTTTCCATATATCCATGGGTCGCAGAGAAAAGGATAAAGATAAAAGGGGAACAATGGAGGAAAAACGAAAAGCAACAGAACAAAACCGAACCAAGAGAGGAAAAAAAGAAAAAAAAAAGAAAAGCAGTAATCCCTGGTAGCTGGACCCACAAAGAAAGAAACCAATATTTAAAGAGAACAATGAAATCACTATTCCTCACTACAGTAAATGAATAGTAATAGTTGATGGTGCAATTATAGGTTTAAGATTAAGATTAACATAAGATACACCGCATTCATTTATTAAGTAACGCTCTACCCTCCTCTCCCCCCTACAAAAAGAATATACTATAGTTAAGGGACTCCCCACAACACACAACAAATTTAAAAAAATTGCTAAAGTAAATGCATCCGCTCAACATAAGATTGCTGCAACCATCTATTAAGGGACTCCCCACATCCTACAAAACACCCAGAATTTCCATTTTCAGTATAGAAAGGAAAGCTAAATATATCAAGCAAATCTTGAACAGCCTGTCTCACCAATGATGCCCCTGTCACCCTGCTCCGTCGGCCCCATCCAGTTACAATGTCAATCCTGGTTGGACTCACCCCCGACATCAGTAACTGGCGGCGGAACCAAGCTAACGTCCTCGACAGTGCAGTCACTGCAGTTCCATCTGACATGACATGCAAATTAATAAGCCAATAGCAAGAGCTTTTCTCCCTCACAGCCTCAGGATACACATTCTTCATAGCTGCAACCTCCCACACAGAACCAGCTTCCTCCTTCAAGCCCGATTTGTGAAGAAAATCAACCACAGCATCAATGAGTCCCCGTTTACTTTCTCTGTCTTCACTATGCATCACATCCAAAAACCTTTCAACATGATCCTTAACATTCTGTCCATCAGGTCCTGCTGCTGGCATATTCAGCAGAAATAAATGGGCTGGATGGCCTGTGATGGCCATAAGTTGCCCACAAAAGCTCATGTGGAAGGATGATTTTGCTTCCGTACAACAACTCAAGAGCAAAGTATATGTTTGAAGTGAAGGATTGAGTCCCATGTTAACCATGCCTAGAAGAACGTTGTAAGCCTCCGAAAGTTTATGAGCTCTAAGAAAAGCACTAAGCAAAGAATTGCAGGTAGGCACATTGGGATATAAGCCTGCTTGCAGCATCGCTTGGTACCATTGCAGGGCTTTTTCAGCATTCCCAGTTTTACCCCATATATCTACAAGAAGCCCATAAACAGGTTCATCAGGTACCCAGTTCTTATTTTTCATCTCGAAAAATATTGCTTCGGCTTCCTCGAGATATCCACAATGTCCAAGGACTTCCATCACTATACTGTAAGTGACTTTGTCGGGCTCGTATCCAGCGTTTTGCATGTCACGGTAGATCTGGAGGGCAACAGGATAGTTTCTAGCTTTAGCCTGCAAAGCAATCATGATGTTGTATGTAACTAAATTTGGGATACAACCTGAGTCGACCATCTCACAGAACAGCTTGTGAGCTGCAACCAAATGGCCAGCCTTTCCCAAGCAGTTGATCATAACACTATATGTAAAAGTGTCAGGAGAAAGGCCTGCCTCCTGCATCCTCTGGTACATGTGCAAGGCAACATCGAGATACCCTGCTTTAGCATGGATATCAATGAGTGTGCAATAAGTGACTCGGTCAGGTTCACAGCCAGCTTGCTGCATTTGGTGGAAAACATTAACTGCTTCACTGAGATAGTTCGCACGTCCATAGCTATGGATCAGGCGGTTGTAGGTCACTACATTGGGCTCACATCCATCCTTAACCATCTGTTCAAGCAAGACATTAATTGCATTGAACTGCTTCGCCCGGCCTAGGATGCCCACCATGGTCGTATAAGTATGCCCATCATGCTTAAAACCTACTCGCTGTTTCAACCAGGAAAAGAAGCCAAGTGCAGCAATGTAGTCTGGAATTTGCTTCAGAACTTGATTTGCTTGATAAGCATCCATTGAGATGTTAAGATTCTCAAGTGCTGCTTCTGCTGAAGGACCCCATTTCAGTTTTCTCAGAATATCCAAAACATTGCTAACTTGTCCGCTATTCACAAACTGCCTAGCAAAAGGAGTAGTTCCCACCTGCGGTTTTAGATCCCTTGAATGGCTATTCATATGATGTGGAGCTTTGCTAGTAAACTTTGTTTTCGAGGCCTGTACATTAGGGCTGTTAGTATTTACTTTGAATTGCTGAGAACTAAAATTCTTCTTTTCAGATGAAACACTCTGAGTTGCAGCATACCCCTTCTTGCGAGATGTTATACCCTGAGTTCCTTCAGAACCTCCCATTTTGGTACGACTGTCATGAATAAAGGTTTCTTTAGGCCCGTGAATATCATTCTTACCTTTTGGACCCTGATGATTTGATGAAGGACCAGAAGCAGTCCCCTTTCTTGAAGAAGACTTCTCATTTACATCATATAAATTATCTTCTTTTACAGGTTTTACACTTGAAGGTTTGACGGTGGATTGGGGCATATGATGACCAACCATATAGGTTTGTGCTGAAGAAGCCATTTCACTTCCATCTGTTAAAGGAATTTTGTAATTTACAATATCTGATATAAAACCCACAGCGGCAATACCTACCTTCACTAACTGTTCTGTTATGTGAGCTGATGATACTTTCACATCATTTGGATCAGAATTTAGGCTGGTGCAATAACTTAAACGATTGGGTTTCCCCATAGCACTTGAAAGAGAGACCACTTGTGTACTGGAAGTTGAGCAGTCGACATTTTCAGGATTTTGAGAAGTTTTCCCAGCATCATTTGAGCCTAAAGACTCTACCCTTGCAGCAGGTGAGTGCAAAATAGCTGATGAATTTGGCCGAAGCAACGTCGTCTTTCTCCTAGAGACACATTTTTCATCATCGGTGCATGAACATGAGCTCCCATCAGTTGTACTACATCTTGACCCACTATATAACAAGGACCTAGCACAATTGGAAAAGCTACTGATCTGCTTTGCTCGAAGCATTGCATCAATATGAAGTTAAACCTGCAATAAGAAGGTATCATTAGTGCTCGCAATTTTAGGCTGGCTAGCAGCATTTTATCACATTGCAAATGCCTTAAACTCGAGCCTAAAGGAACACATAAAGCTGCAAGACTATGGTGGTCCATAGCAGAATTAAAAATATGTAATTCATTACTACCAAATACATGCACCAACTGTACTTAATATTGATTGAACACCACATAGACTAAGGCTTTGTTTATTTTGGAGGAAAACACTTTCCCCGAATATGATTTTCCATCATTTCCCCATTTTCCTTTGTTTGTTTTGATAGGGGATGAAAATCAAATTTCTCAAAGGTGGAAAACTTCTCTTTAAAAAAGAAAAAAAAATCTCATTTTCTTTTAGTAAACAAGGTATACCACATTTTCCTTCCTATTGCTTACTCTTCTATTCTTCTCCTTACATCTTTCTCCCGCTTTTCCTTTCTATTTCCGGTTTCTCCATGATTTTTCTTCCACCAAAACAAAGGAAAACTTCTTTTACAATTTTTTTCCATTGAAAAATATTTTTTTATAGAAAATGATTTTCCATGAAAAGTATTTTCCATCAAAACAAATGGAGCGTAAGTAGAAAAGGGCAGAACCCAAGTTGAAACAATGACATAGTGACATACTAAATGGAACCATTAAAAATCTAAGCTTTTATTCCAAGTAATTTGATTGTACCGCCAATAGCATAGTCGTTCATGATACATAAATAAGAGAATTGAAATCCCACATAAATTCCTAATGGCCAACTCATTTAGAGGGATGCTAGAGAATAGAGATAAGGATTGCTAATCAATCATAAAAAGAGCATTTCCCTTCATTGTTTAAGAGGAATCGAATTATTAGTGAGGATTGGGGTGAGACTAAAACCAAAATGTGAGTATTTCTAAAGTTCTTAAGAGAAGGTGGGGAAGAAGGGGCAGGGATGCGTACTCTACAGGTAAAATTTGTCCAATAAATAACTCTCAACTTACTTTCAGCAGCACAAGCATCGCCCACAAATTTTCAATCATTACTTCACCCTTTAACCCCAATAACATATTCTTTGAAAGAAACATGCATATTGAATAGCCGTTAAAGGCCTATATGATTGCTGCCAAATCACAGCGCAATATGTGGCAATTTCTTCTCGAATAACTATGTATACTATAAACACATATTGCAAGACAAAGTACACATAAGACATAGGCTTAGCTATCTTGGATCCAGTGTATAAAAAGGCGCAAGGCGCACTAAGGCGATAGGAGTCTTGGAGCCTAGGCGCAAGGCGCATACATTAGGCACGCGCCTTATCAAAGTGAAGCGCACTTTTACATGGATAAGCCTTAGCATACATAACCCACTAAAATAAACCAAGAAAGCACATAATAATATAACAAAATTTAAATATTTTTTTTTTATTAATTTTCCAAAAAAACACAACATGTAAGTGATACACACATCAATTTTATTTTCTTCTTCTACGTTCTTTCTTCTTTAACGTTCTTTTTTCTTGCTGCTTTTCTTTTCTTTCTTCTCCATGCTTCTAGATTGTTCACCCTTCAATTTGGGCTTTTGCCCACTTTCTATTTGTTAAGATAGTATAATAATATGATAATACTATAATAATACTGAATGCATATTCAACTAAAATTCAACCAGGCGCGCCTTAGCGCCTCAGCGTTGCTAAAATCGCCTCGCCCAAACCATATTAGGCGCCTACCCCATTGCGCCTTAGCGCCTAGGCGTGCCTTTTCAAACACTGCTCGGATCTCAGATAAAAGGAGTTAAATATGGATTTTACATGGATATTTGCACAAGGCTATAGTGTCTTCAGGCATAATTCATCATGTTACGCTGGCCGATACAGAAATAAACCGAAATATAAAGCTCAACTAAGTGTGTGACTTCTACACTTGAAAGCCATAATTCCCCGCACACCAAGTTTCTGACATTCATTGACCATTGAAATCCTTGCACACAATCAAAGTAAAATTAGGGTTTCGAAACAAAAAAGTTAAAGTTTATCAAATTGATATCCAAAAGCCGTATATCGAATAGCTTTTTAATGCGGACAAAGAAATCATTCTTTTGTAATGGAAAAACCAGACGAAAAGAAGAATGGAGTCCTAATATGATGAATGCTTCAAACTTCAAACAGCTAACAACGACTACGTGTCATTCTAAGCACTCCAGAAACTAGCAAGTTGTCAAAAACACAGAAATTTCACAACCAAAATTCAGTCAATTTAATTGTGTATCACACATTTAAATTGAAAAAAAAAATAAAAAATTAAAATAAAACTCTGCCAAAATCTCAATAAATTCGCCACAACATATAAAATTAAACACATCAATTTCGCCTAAAAACCCTAAAAAAAATTCTTTATCACAATAAAACGCAGAAAATTGGAATAATGTCAAATATGTGAAATGCAATAACTGAGGATTTTACAATGATAGATTCAAAAATANAAATAATAAATTCAAAAAAAGAAAAAAAAAAAAAAAACAAATGAATACAAGAATAACTTAGACTTCACAAGGGTGGGAAGTAGTAGTTACCTGAAACCACATGTAAATCTTTCTCGAATACAACCGAAAATAAAAATAAATAAAAAAATAGAATGATGAATGGATGAATTGAAAGGGAGGGAGAGAGGAAGCGCGGCTCTTGTTTCTTTCAGCCACCTCCTCGCAGTCAACTCTTGAATTTTCTCCCAAGTTAACTTTCTGTTTTTTTAAATTTGTTTTTTACATGTTTTTTTTTTTTTCAAGCAACCTTTCGTTCCAACTTTGGCTTATTTGTTTGCCCTATTTCTCAATCTATACCAACTTGGGTTGATTTTACCAGTTACAGGCCGGAACGTTTAAAAAAAATCTCAGCTTATCATTGTAACTTGAAACTTATTTATTTGATTTGAAAATATATATTTCGTGACTTGAATTTTGAAAAAAAAAATTTTTTGATTTTAAATTTTTGCGGTGTGACTTGATAAAAATTATGACTTAAAAAGTATATATTGTAACTTAAAAAGTATATATTATGAATTGAAATTGTATGTTTTTGATTTGAGACGGGTTTTGTGGAGGTGAGATAAATTTATCTAAATTAAACTCGGACATTTTTTTCCCAATTAGAGGCCTCTTATGGCTCTTACCATTTACTACATAATTTTGGGGGGGGGGGGGGGGGAATGGAAAAAACGAGAAACTAAAATTATAATTGGAAACGAAGTTGAGAGCATTTTAGCTATTGGAGTTTGGTAGGATGTTTAATTTGTAATATGACATTCAAATATATAAAGAAGGTTGAAACACTCAACAAACAATTTCCAAGTAATGAAACAAGTTTGAAAGCATTATTCTTCCCAACTTTAATCTGTCTTTATGAAATAATAAAAGGCAAAATTATTACAACATTGCACATAATGTATGTTCAATAAGTGTAACAATGTATATAGTGTAAGATTGTAGATGATACAATTGGTTGATTGATTGTAGTAGTTATAATGGAATTGACATGAAAACATAAGAGAGATTTCTATTATAGATGACAACTTCATGTGTATAGATATGCATATATGATAAAGGGGTGTTATCTCTCTAATTCTATACTTAACTACCTAAGGGGGTGGTATAACTGTATAAGAAATTAGGATAAGAGTTGCTTTTAAAAATAACCATTTTACCCTTAATAAAAGAATATAATGAGATGAATTGAAAAGAGTTGGTAAGGGTAGTTCAGTAATTTTAAACAAGATCTCTATTATAATACTTAATTATTTAGGAAGGTAAATATTTTGTATGTAGTAGAAGATTTTTTAGAGATGGGTAAAAGAGCAGGAAAACTTTAAATGTAGAAGCGGCACGTGGCGAGTTTTACGCCTAGTGGCTTCTTTTTTAGTATAGTTATAGATTGTGTTACGTTAAATAATTTTAAATGGAAATTATTAATTTAAATATAATACAAAAATTTATTTTTACATAAGATTGAGTTTTGGGTCACTTTGGAGTTCATTTCAGTTCATGTTGGGTTAGGTCAAATGATCAAATGGTTGCTTAATATTCAGTTCAATTAAGTTTGGTTCATCATTTTTTATGGAATTTGTAACAGTCAATTTTAGGTTGAGCCATTTTCAGATCAGGGTCATTTCAGTTCAATTCATTCATTTATCAGTCAATAGCAGTCTGAGTCACTTTCTGTTTAAGTCATTTTTAAGTTATAGATTGCTTTCAGTTCAAGTTATTTCAATTCCGGTCAATGACAATTCCGGTTACCCACGGCTTGTAGCCCAAATTGACACCCCGTTATATGCTTGTACAGACCTTAATTGTTTTTTCATACATACTTTTGATGTCTGTTGGAGAATTACTTTACAATTTCTATAATGTGACTCATTGAGACATGATTGGTTAAGTATTGTTACAAAGGTTGTAAATAATGAATAGTCTAAGGGCGTGCGTTAGCTTTTGAATTAGCTTTTAGCCACTATATATAATTTTATATAAACCACTAGATGTTCATGTTTTCATCTCATAAAAAAAAAGAATACATCATAAATAAATAAAAATCGACAATTTGCTTAGGAATATCTAGTTAGTTCAATTTTTAAATCTCATAATAACTAGATGTGTAGAAATTATAAACATGTAAAAACCCGATTTACATATATTTTGAAAAAAAATAAAATTGGAGCATATCCAGATTATAACAATGCAACTCCAGTAAAGCAAACTACTAAATATTTTGGGCGGAATAAGGAACCAAATTGCAATACAATACTTCCAGCAATTATACTTTATGTGCTATACTTTGCATTAAATGTGAATGATGACTTGCTGAGTGGTGCAACGATACAGGAAAATCAGCATAATATCAATTCACGCGCAATTCTAGTAATTGCACAACATTGCTTTGACGTTAACATCAACCGTTAATTTAACCTTTTAACTTCTGTTGACTGCCTATTTACAGTTATTTACAACTTTGCCTTGTGTTGTACCAAAACATACAACACCGATCTTTCTTTGAATTTTCTCGTAACTGATACAATTGATTAATTGGCTATTGTAGTTATAATAGAATTGACATGAAAATACAATAGATAAGCATATCTGATACATAGAGTGTTATCCCTCAAATCCTATACCTAAGGGGGTGGTATAAGGAATTAGGAAAAGAGTTGGTTTTAAAAACAACCATTTTACCCTTAATAAATGAAGATAATGAGATGAATTGAAAAGAGTCGGTAAAAGTAGTTTAGTAGTCTTATCACTTATTCTATTCTTATCATCTACCTATGGTAAACAATGAGATGTAATTTAACCTTTATCGTTTATTCCAATCTCTTTTATTCCTATTCTTTCAAATAAATGTCCTATAAAAATTATTTTTTATAATTAGCCGATGAGATTACCTAATTTATTATCTATTTATTTATTTTAAATTGATGCCCCATGAGCTCGATGCTTAAATTCAAACAAATATTTGTCCAAACCCAAAATTAAATGGGTCAATGACCGAATGACCTAAGACAAACCACTCAACCAAATCCACCATTAAGATGCTTAAATTCCTATTGTCACAATCATTCAATCACCATTCACCTCACATATTTCTCCAAACCATACATAACACATGGAACAACATTCCAAATTCAAACAAATACATTTAAACAAATAGTAGTATTCAACTAAACAAACAAACAATCAATCTTCAATCTTAAAAAAAAAAGTAAAATTCTTCTACTACTAAAACCAACTCAAACAAACAGTTCTTTAACTTCCATCGAAGAACCTTTAAAAAAATGCAAATGCAAATGCAAATGCAAATGTCAATGCACTGTCAACCAACTGTTGACCCATTACCCAGAATTTCTCCCTTTAAAATGATGTCATCTTCATCTTTAAACCCCCCTTTTTTTAATTATCCAATTAATCAATTTTCTGTTAACCCCAGAAAATTAATGGGTTGTAAATGTGTTTCTGGTGAAAAAGCAACTGTTACTTCTTCAGAAACTGCGTTTTCTGTTACCCCAAGAAATAAGTCTGATGTTGATTATTTAGGGGAAAGTACTAAAGGGGATTTTAATGTTAATTTTGACCATTTTGGTATGTCAAGTTTGTAACTTTATTGAATTTGGGTGTTTTTTGTTTTTGGAATTTGGGAATTGGGGTTTGTTTGGTTTTTGTTTTTGGATGTAATTTGATTTTTTTTTTTTTTTTTGGTTGTTAAGTTTTTGTGTTGTTGAATTTTGGGTGTTGTTTGGATGTTGTAATTGCAGGTGGTGAAAGGCATGCTGGAATGGATGGTCCTATTGAGGAGGTTGCTAGATTGCAAGCTGATAAAGCTGAGGGTTTGCTTCTTGACTTGGGAATTCCGGTATGCTTTTGTTGTTGCTCTTATTAAGTTATTATTATTATTGATGAGTTATGTTGCTATTGGTGTGTGTGCGCGCGAGTGTGTTTATGCATGACTTTAAGTTTGAGTAGAGCAGTTTGGACGTTTGGTGGGTTTAAATGGTGAGGGGTTAAGCGCGAAAACCCGGGTTTTTAATGGCATTGATAACTTGCTCTTTGTTGAACCTTGAAAACTCAAGGGAAAGCAGAAATTGGTTTAGTATTGGTACCGAGGATGGTTACTGAGTTATGAGTTCACTTTGCACAAGTTGAAACCTGTTTTTATAGGAAGTCAGTTCAAGTGTAGGATTGGAACTGAACTGTGTTCTGATTTTTGGGTAGGGGCTGCTGCCGTGCCACGTTTACTTTCGTTGTGATTATCGGTTTCTTAGAATGTTGGATACTACTATACTAGTGAGTGCTAAGATGGGTTTGTTATCTATTTGCTGTGTTTTTGATGGCGGTTGGAGGCATTTCTTATGTGAGGGCCGGTTCTCTTAAGTGGCATTTTCCTTTTAGCATTCTATTTAAAAATGCTACTAATGTCATCTTAGCTTCTATATATTTTGCTATGCATAAGACCTTTTCTGTTTTCAAAAACAATTTCGTTTCAGAAAACTATGCTGTTTCCATGCTACATAATTTCTTGCTACCACGGGATGGTTGGCTGAGGACTCAGGGGTTTCCTTCTTGCTGGAACACAGCAACTTATTGTTGTTGTGTGAATTTTTGAGCTTTTTTCACTAGTTTTGCAGTCCAACTGATGTAAATATGGTGTACATAGTCATGGAAAATAGAAAGTAAGGGTGAAGATAATCATTTTATGTGATGACTGGGCCGTCACCCAAGTATCATCTTGCTTTGAAGTATGCTGGTCAAGTCAAGTCATATACTTGGGAGTTGGGACATGCTAAGGTTTGAGAATATCGACAATATTGCACATTGACACGTTACTGAATTGTGTTTTTATATTGATACAACAACAAAAACAACAACAACAAATCTTTAGTCCCAAAACAAATTGGGTTCGGCTAAAACATGAATCAATATGAGGAATCGCAAAAGTCATCTGTAGAAATCCTCTTCCTCTAGTCTTCCTTGTTTTACACTAAATTCTCTTCAAGCCCCAGCACCCTCATATAGTCATATCTCCACTAACAATTCTCATTCAAGGTTGCTTTGTCCTCATTTGTCCTCTCCTCCATCCATCTTGTTGCCACTCTTCCAACCTCCTTGCCGAAGCATTGCTTGGTGTGTGTCTTATATGTCCAAACCATCTTAGACGTTTCCACCCCCCCCCCCCCCCCCC
>PYUH01000055.1:1470444-1531152 GCA_016808085.1 Suaeda aralocaspica | reverse complement strand
TTCCCCCCCCCCCCCCCCCAACACACACACACACAACTGTCACAACTATATATTTTTATATGGATATCATATAAAGTAACTGTTGTTGTGCTTGCATTGATATCATTGACTTGTGAAACAAATGTTGCTGTGGTCTGCAACCCATCAACCATTGATGTTGTTGAAATTGCTGTATACTTGTTCCCCAAAACCCTTTTTTCTTATCTCCTAATTCTTAGATAGCTATAACTATTATGTTAACTATGCGCTTGGGCTTTTTATTTGAAGTTTTTAATGAAACAGTCCATAGAATTTTGCTTGCTCATGATATTTCTCTGGGTTCATTTTGCAGGCTCCCTTTTCTGCTACACGCTCGCCCCGTGGTGTATTTTGCACCCGCACATTGAATCTTCGGTCAATTAGTGTGATTGGATATGACATGGACTACACCTTGATGCATTATAATGTCATGGTAATTACATTTTTTTTCTGCTGTATCTTTTGATTCCTGGGTACATTAATCATGCAATATTCAGTGAGATGCTTTGTTCTCCTCAGTGTTGTCTTTCATAAATTTTCCTTGCTCTACAAATCAGATATATTATATATATTTAATGTGAGCTGCATTCTGAGGGGCTCTTCTAACTAATTATACTTTACTAACCTCCTGATTGTAGTATATTGTTGTCACATCTCTTAAAAAGTCAAAAGACTGTTTAATTACTATTACTACCAAAGGCTGCATGATTTCTCTAGGGGGTAAGCTAAACAGGTTTCTGCATTCTCCTAATAGATAATAAGTCGCTCAATTTTATATTCTTATATGTAAACAGTGTCTCAAAATTATGTCTAGCTTATTTGGCGTATTTTAGCCTTTTTTTTCCTCATATGTAGATTGATCTTACTATGTTAAATCCATTCATTATTTATTTATTTTTTATTTTTTTTAGGCTTGGGAAGGACGAGCTTATGATTACTGCATGGAGAATTTAAAGAATATGGGGTTTCCTGTTGATGGTCTAGCCTTTGATCCAAACTTGGTGAGGCATTGTTCTGTTTTGCAATATAAGGATTATATTTTATGTGACACTATTTATACTGTATTGATGGTCTCTTTTCATCATCTTATTATTATTACTATTTGCTAGGTTATCAGAGGCCTTGTCATTGATAAAGAGACAGGTAACTTAGTTAAGGCAGATCGATTTGGCTATATAAAAAGGGCTATGCATGGAACAACAATGCTATCAACAAGAGCTGTGAGGTAATCATTAGCTTGGATCAGTGGTTTGAATCTCTGCTCCATACACCTGATAAGAAGTGATTGACAAAGGGCTAGCTTATTTTTGTTTGTTTTTGGGCGGTGGTAGTTTGGAGGGTGGATGTTGGTGGCTTGTAAATATCAATAACAACACAATAGCAAAAAATGTTTTTCCATGCTCAAAGCATCATTTAAGTTTTGCATTCAATTTAGGCCTTTAATCATCCCATGCTCCTGCTTTTGCTTTTGTTTTTTCCCCTCTAGCAACACCCAATTTTTTAAAAATATAATATGACTATTACAGAATTTAAAGTATTGTTACTTAGCTATCAACAATTAGAACCAACAATTCGAAGGTTACTTAGCTTTCAAAAGCCAAATTAAACCAATGATCATTGAGGCTCCCAAACCCCCTAAGTCCCTGCTGTGTGATATAATCGATCCATGGCACACTTTTAACTAAAATAATATAATCCATCTGTCTCTTTTCCATCTAGCCATGAATTAAGTTCTAACAACCTCAAATCTCAATCTATAATCAACCATTGTTATAAAATGTAGCGTTTGTCTTTTGCAGCAGTTCATCTCAATGTTTTTGCAATCTTGTTTGTCTATTTATCTTCCTCACCATTGGCAATGAAATTTGTGGCTTGCGAAGCTGAGTTCTCGTAAAAGCTACCAATTAATTTGTTGCTCTAGCTTCTTATTTCTGTCTTATTCGAAAATGAAATGCTGTGGTGAGGAATCTTTTCAAGTTAGACTAGGGGCTTGTCTTGTGTACGATTATGTGGGTTTATGTGAGCCATTTGGCTTTGGTAATGCTACTGTGGCTGCAATATAGTGGCTTCTTTATATGCCAGAGACCATCTATATACAGCAAGTTCATGATTCATGATAATCCTGGCATGGTTGAGTAGCTTGACATGTGACTGACTTGGTTTTTCTTTGTCCAATTTCAACTGCTGATACTGAAATTAGCTTGCCAAAGGTTGTGAAACTTGTGGTGGAGATCAGAATGGCAAGTTTTGTCTGCCATTGAAGCTAGATTATAGAACTCCTATTGCCGCTTTTGTTAATTATAGTATTTGTTTTTATTCAATGTTATTTGATGGTTTTCATTCTTCCATGCAAGGAAGTGAAATATATGGGAGGGAACTGGTGGATCTAAGGAAGGAGAGTAGATGGGAATTCCTTAATACACTCTTCTCTGTTTCAGAAGCAGTAGCGTATATGCAGGTTTTTTATTCTCTCTGATCTTATTTGTTGTTGTAGGTGACGTTGTTTCTTTTTTCTCCTGCTTTAGTACTATGCTATGCCCTAGTTTTCAACACTAATTTTTGTTTACCTCTGGTGTAAATCATCTGCTGCTTTTTTCTTGTATAGTCTGATAATACCCTTGTGTTGCTTGCTGGATGCGTATTACGTTAAGCCATGAGAATGTGATTTTTGTATCCTTGGGAAGTTGGGATAATATAGGGATAAACAATGCACCAATAATAAGAAATACCAATTACCTCAAACTCTCAGAGGCTTATTTGTAGTTGTACAATACAGCTTTGAATTCATTTTCTTCATTTCTGATAATTAAAAATGTTTTGGTGGCAGCTGGTTGATAGGCTAGATGAAGGCGCTGTTGCAGCAGAAGTTGGCCCACTTGATTATAGGGGACTTTACAAGGTAATATGCTGCTGCTGCTGCTGCTCTCTCTCTCTTAAAAATGCACCGGGTATTCTTGTACATCTTTTTATTCAACATTTCCTTGTGAGGTTACAAAAAGTTGCTTCAAATACCCATGCAGGTTAGCCAATACTTAATTCGTGAAGTTATTTACCGAAAATTATCCTCCATATATCTGATAACCTTAATACCTTGTACTCTGCTGAACAACCACACAACTATGATAATTTGCATTCCACCAACCCTCGCAATTCAAAACGATCGTCTTAGATTTTATTTTCTAATTGCTTTCGCTTGATAATTTAGCGTCTTAGTGCTACACTAGGATTACTTGATAGAATTCAATATTTAGGGGTTCTTAAATTAATGAAATCAAACGAGATTAACATCAGTTACAACCTGAGGGGTATTTGATGCAATGCTTTATAAAACTCAGGGGTACATGATGAATAAAAAGTTATGCAAGGGTACCCGGTGCTTTTTTTAAAACCTCGTTGGTACACTACAATGTACAAAATCCTTTTTTCTCTGTTTTATGGGACTAAGGCTTTGGTTGATTGATTTCCAAAAACGCTTGTTTATGATGATTATATGGATGTGTGATTTAAAAAATATTTTTTGCAGGCTGTTGGAAAGGCCTTGTTCCGAGCACATGTTGAAGGTCAACTTAAGGTGCTCATAGCCTCATATATGAGTTTTATCCTTCCTTCATACCTTTCAAATGAGGTTAACTTTACCTAATTTTGCAATTTTTTATCTGCAGAGCGAGATTATGTCAAAGCCTGAGCTTTTTGTAGAGCCTGACCCAGATCTTCCTCTGGCTCTTTTGGATCAAAAAGAGGTAGTTAGTTTTATTCTTAGTTTATTGTGACTTGTGATTAGGTTGTGACCTAATTTTGCCTATAATTTATCTTATCAGGCTGGTAAGAAGCTTTTGTTGATTACCAACTCAGATTACCATTACACGGACAAAATGATGCGGCACTCCTTTAACCGATTTCTTCCTAATGATATGAATTGGCGAGATCTTTTTGACATGGTACAAATATTCAATAAATTTCTGTACGTTTTGTGCTTTGATTACTTCTGATTGATATGGTTCACAAGTCGTTGAAATTATTTAATTTATGTGTACTATGGTTTGGCATTTTAATATCTTCCCTAGGAGCATTATGGATCGCACTTGTTGCGTATTCACATTATACTTTCACTGCTCTTAATATCTGGGTTTGCTGTTTGGTGCTATTTCATGCAAAGCATATAAAACTTTACCCCAAGTATGTAGCCATACCAAATTGCTTACTCTCCAACTATGCACATAAACATGCTCACTTGTTCAGTTTGCCTTCTCCATGGTTTAATTGATACACTAAGCTTTCTTATTGTCTACATCTACCTGCAAAATATTTTTTTCTTTTTTGATAAAAATAAAGATGTTTTTGGTGGTTTGATGAGAAAGCTTTGAGAATTTGAGGTGGCTTTTTACTCTTTAGTTCTGTAATGTATTTGTTGATATTTAGATGAATTTTAGATTTGCTTTAATGACGTTTTTATTATACTGCACCAGATTGTAAACTGTACTTTGGCTGTATACTTGTATACTATAAACAGCAAATTCTATGTGTATATACCCAAACTGCTATGCATAGTAAGCTACATGTTTTGGTAGGGAATTAGGGATTTAATATTCTTTGAGTAGGCCTTTCAAATTTGTATTATTGTGGAAATACTGCTGCCATAAAAGCTTTTCTTGTGTTTGTGTTGTACCTTTTTTTTTTTTTGTGTAATCTGCTGCAACAGTGCAACTAATTTCTTGATTTTTCTCTGCAGGTAATTGTTTCTGCTCGTAAACCAGAGTTCTTTCAGATGTCCCACCCAATGTATGAAGTGGTAACTGGAGAAGGTCTGATGCGCCCTTGTTTTAAAGCATCTACAGGTGAGGAGATAACTTCTGCACTTATGCGCACTGGCGGAGCAGGATGTCTGCTTGTGACTTTTTTTCTTCTTTTCATGGCTAGTTCGGTTTATATGAAACCATGATGTTTAAAAAAAGATTTTGCAATGTTGTGTCTCTTTTTTTGCTTCTTTTTTTATTTGTTTCCAACTACTTTGATGTTTATGCAGGGGGTGTTTATTCTGGTGGCAGTGCTCAAATGATTGAAAGTTCTCTTGGAGTTCATGGAGATGAAATATTATATGTTGGTGATCATATATATACTGATGTAAGCCAATCAAAAGTTCACTTGCGTTGGCGTACAGCATTAATCTGTCGAGAACTGGAAGAAGAGGTTAGTAACTTATTACCCATATGAATGGTTGTAATAGGACTGAATGCCTTTTTATTCTCTTTACTCTTGATGATTAGATCATGCTTTGGTCTTTAACCTTGGTACAGATAGTATATATATGCTTACTAAGTTTTTGTTTGTGTTGGCGATGGCCAAAGGCTGCCTCTTTTTATTCAGCTTTTATCTCCGTTTTCTATTTTTAATAAAAAAAATACACATGTTTGTAATATGGGAAATATGAATCAAAAAATGAAGAAAAGCTTACAACTATGGTTTTAGTATTGGGCTTGTAGTCTAATGTAGATGTATTGGTGACGGAAATCTTTAATTCTTTAGCAAACTTACTTTATAACAAGAATGATGAAGGCAAGGATTTACGGGAACCAGTGAACCTTCTTTTTTTTTTTTTGTTTGAAAAAGAAGTATCTCCAAGTACTACTCATCAACTCTTGAATAAAAACAAACGCAAAGTTGCAAGCTTTTCCCACTAATTTTATTACTGTTATTAACTATCACTTGAACATTTCTTTGATAAAATATGTCTCACGTTAACTTATATTATGATTAACAAAGTGAGGTCTTAAGAGTATGAAACTAATAATAAGCAATGGAGAAAATGAACTGTTTCTCATATTGTAAAAAAGGAGAAAGATCTCGATTGTTAATTGCTCTGTAGGTTCACAAATTCTAAGTGTTCTTTTGCCCTGTTCTCAAGAGATTGTTTGTTTAAAGATGATATGGAGTAAAAAGTTTGAGTCATCTTTTCAGATTTATAGTGTTATTATAAAATTAAATCTGTACAATATATTAAAAAATGTATCAATAAAAGTTTGGCACTTGCCTCAAGCCACGTATGCAAATGTATCAATGAAAAACACAAACATTAGGTTATCGTTAGGAATTAAGCTCATGACCTTTAGGTGAAATGCAAGAACTTAACCATCAATCCACTATTTCATTGACTGATGTTTCAAAAAAAAAAAAAAAACATAATAAAGCCTTACAATGATACGTAACTAAATTATTTACACAAACATGTATATTTCTCAAAGGTGACAATGAGAGAGTATTGTTTACAAGTTCTCTTATCGTAGTTCCTCTGAAGTTGTTATTTTCATCCTCAAACCTTTTGTTTTACTCTATTACTTGTCATGCCAGCATATTCTTTGTATCAATTTCCCATGATCTAAAAAATTACAAAAAGTATAACAAAACAATTATAACATTTTATGCTCATAAATTATAACATTTTATGCTCATAAATTATAACATACTTCGATACTTGCTTATTGTAATTGACCCAGCCAAAATACTAGTTTGACATTAAATAACAGCCTTTATGCCATACCTAAATGTCTTCATTTACAGTATACTGCACTGATTGGTAGCCGAGCTCATCGAGCCTCTTTAATAGAGCTGATAAATCGGAAGGAAGTTCTTGGGGATCTTTTTAATCAACTCCGTCTTGCTCTTCAGAGGCGTATGAAAGACCGACCTGCTCAGGTATTTAACGATTTTTCCTTTTTTACTTGTTCATTTCAGTACTTGAAACTCCTTAGCATCACGAGTTCCCGACCCACATTCCCACCTCTCAAAAAACAGGGTATGCAAAAAATTATTAGGGAGTATTACATTTTTGTTGCTGACTCGTGAAAGGATAATAACTGCTCTATTACTAGTTGATATGGTTACTCTTATTGGTGCTCATGCCTGCACTCCTAGCATGAAATTTGAAAGCTGCATATTTTCTTAGCACTGGGTTGCAACACAGCTACATTGTTTTCAGTTTCTATCATAATTTCAGTTTCACTTTCAGTTGTTGAATGCCTTTGATATCCAGTGGGAATTCCAACCATTGTGGACTTGTAGTACTTATCTTTATACATTCTGCCATACACATACTAATTATATGCATGTGCTCTCATAGACATTTGCTGCAACTAAACTGGATGATCGAGAGCTCAAAGAAAGCATGCAGAAGCTGCTTATTATCATGCAAAAATTAGATGAGAAGATTGCACCAATGTTGGAAACAGACGGAGAACTTTTCAATAAAAGGTATGGATTTCTAAAGTTGTGGCTTTATGGTGTAGTTAATATAGTAGGGATTTTTTTTTTTTTTGTGGTACCAAGTCATAGAGTGAGTAGAGTGGATTTCCATCCAGTTTTGCTGCTGAGTGTTGGACTAGTGACAGTGCTATCACACACCTAATCAAAAATAAACCTAGCAATCACCAACTAATGTAGACTGAGAAGTCACGAATCAGGATCATATTCAAAAGAAACTATTAATTACTTTAAAGATTTCAGACTATGTAAAATGCCTATATTGTTATGACACTGTTATTACCAGGTAACTAAAACCTAGGGCAAAGGTTTACTTTGTATAGAAACAAGATCAACCAAAAATCATAGGTTGATGTAATGAATTAAATATCAGACCAAGGATAGTTTAGGAATTTTATAATAACTTGGAAGATTGTAGAATAGTTTAGAATGTTTGGTAGGAAATTGCTGATATATACAGTACCAAGGAGAGTAGGGAGGGACATGTGAATTTGGAGTGAAATTTTTTGAGTGTTGTGAGGTCAGCTCACTAATGGAGAGTTGTAGGCAAAACCTACTTTAGAGAGTCATGGCCTTAAGCCATTTATCTTTGTAGTCTTTCATTCAAATTAATCAATCTTTAATTTCACTTTTCTAGCATTATTAGTTCTAAATTACTGTCATACTAATCTAAAATTGCAGTTCATATCGTCCTTTTACTGTTTAATCTAGTCCGTCCAAGTCGGTACAGTTTATCTGGGCATGCTAGCTCTTTCAAACATGTATCAACAACAACAAAGCCTTTGTCCCAAAATATTATGGGCTCGGCTTAGGCTTGAATCAATAATAGCAATCGTAAAAGTCATCTATAAAGTTTACTCTCTCAATTCTTCCCTATTGAAAGTCAAATTCTCCTTAAGATCCAATAACCTCAATCCTCATATCACCAAGATGCCAACCATCCTCATCTATTTCTGATTTGGTCTTCCTCTACCTCGCACATGTTCATCTTTTTGTCTCTCTTGAAGCCTCCTTTCTGGTTGGTCTCGGTCTTATATGCCTCTCTTCAGTAACAAATGAACAATCCCAGCAAATGTCTGTAGATGTCCATTCTCCAGGCCCTAGTAAAGAAGCTACTCACACATTGCAAAATTTGCAATTGAAAACTACTCTCTTCTCATGGGTGTGCCTTTGTGACTTTGCTTACAGCCTATAATCCCAAGTCCCAACCAAAGCTATTGGCATACACATTGTGATTCTATAGATTTTATGACTGCTTTGACTTGAACTAACACAATTACTCCTCCAAACAGGTGGGGTTTTCTTTCCCGTGCAGGTCTATGGGATAAAAGCCATTTGATGAGGCAAATTGAGAAGTATGTTCCTTTTCCCTGTTGATCTTTTAAATATGTTGTATCTATTTTTGGCCAGCGGTATTAGCTGATGTTAATTTTATCTTGTTGGACTTTATCAGAGTCTGGTGGTCTAACTTTCTTGTTATCCATTTAACTATGAAATGCAGATATGCTGATATTTATACATCTCGAGTTTCAAACTTCCTTCATTATACCCCTTTCATGTATTTCCGTTCACAGGAACAGGTAATCTTTAATCTTTTTGTCAATAATATGTTATCTCTTTCTGATCATTTTTGTCATATGCTCTATCCATACAAACTGAGGTCTCTTGCTCAAAATAGTTTTCTCACCATTTCTCTCATTCAGGACTCATTCCCTCGCAATAGAAAGAGTAGAGCATTTTTATTTGATAATTGTCTTGTCACAATACATGCTTGTATTATCTACTTCTATATCATTGATTGATTCATGGTGGAAATTTAGTCAACCTACTATTGTTCCTGTTGTGAGTTTGTGACTATTATGGTGTCTCATAAGAATCATTATGGTGGAAATGCCCTCATAATGTGTTTACGAGTCAAAAATAGTTTGATGTTCCTCTTAAGTACATCACGTTTTTTGAGGGTCATTTTGCCCCTCTTGTACATTTTAAGATATTCCAGCAAATTTTCTGAAAATTTGGTACTATTTTTTGGCCATTGGGCTCCCGTGATCTCTTCTGATTTCTGGTGTTCTTTTGCTGCAGAATTTAGCACATGATTCTTATTCCTTCTATTGCACACACACTGACGAGGAATAGAACGTCAACATGTTCTCTTTGTAATAGACGAATCTAATCTAAGCAGAAATTTGAATCATTTTTGCACTTATTTGGTAATTGAATTGAGCAAAGTGATAGGAAAAAAGTAGATATTGTAACATCAGTGTTGTATTCTAATCATTTAAGACGTTGGATTGACCAACAGTCGTGAAAAGGCTTGTCCAGAGGATGTAGGATTGGGTTATAGATTTAGGAGAAGTGATCAGTTTGTCTTTGAGGAATGTAGGCCTTTCCTTGTTCTTCGAAATCTCATTCTCCCTGGGAGTTGCGCAATTGGATTAGGTTGTCATTTTGGAGTTGTTACTTCAAAAATCAAATTTGTGAGACACCTGAGTTGTATCGGTTTATTTTGATGAAAACTCTTACAAGCTAAAATAAAATCAGATTGGAGCAGAATATGCAGGAACAAGAAAATTATGAATGCTCAATTTAAGCTGTACAAGTTTGCTCCTAATGTCTTGGTAATACTTTTGCACATGTTGCTCACATCAAATATCATGTTGGTGTTCAATTTGAGGATTATCTCCTAATGTAAATTTGTTTATATTGCACTTTATTCTATTCAATTGTAGTTCAATTCATTTCATATTAGTTTACCTTTTAGGTAATTTAGTTATTTCAAAGGAACATGGATGTTAGTTAATAAGATAGTTCGGAAAATGTAAAATGTGTTGGTGCAAAAAAATTTCGTAATTTATTTTCTATTCTTTTTTGCAAAAGCTCTATCTTTAGAGGTGTTAAACAAGCTGTTGAAAGAGATAATTTAGTTATTAATGCAATTAGACCATTAGACGTGTGGTAAATTCATAACTTTGTCACGGTTTAGATGCAATAATTTGTTGGTTATAAATCTTGTCAATTTTAGGAGTAAGTTAATTTGCTAATTTACCCCTAATTAGACAATCACACACCTTCCACACACCCAAACTACATCTCAACCACCCACCCACCCACCCACACCTGTTGTCTTGACCACACCCCACAACCATATCAACTCACCACCATTGTCAACACCTCACTTAGAAATTGACCACTATATCACCCTGCCACCTACAAATCGATCACAATATCACCCTACCACCTCACCCAGAAACTGGTCACCATATCACCTCACTAAACACGTAATATCCAACACTTTACCCAAATTTGCCACCCAACGTCACCCTAAATTGTATCATACCAATGCACAAAAAAACCTAAGCCACACACTACCAAAAACCCTAATCACACTCCAGCTCCATCATCGCAACTACCCTAAAAACCTAGAAATTGGAAAGAGAAAAAAAAAAGCTCTAAGTAGAAATTGGAAAAAAGAATGACACTGTAGTTGTAATTTTAAGGGAGATGATAAAGGTGATGAGAAGTTCAAATTAGAATGCTTATGTTGGTGGTGAGAATAATGAAGGTGGTCGTGGTGCAGAAGATGATGGGGTGGTGAAGGTGGTGATTTCTAGTGTCATATTAGTCCACTTGCTGTCAATACTCTATATTATCTTACAAATATTATTAAAATTCCGAGTTAAAAATTATTTCATTTAAAATTTTGTTTAAATTAAATTTTATCATAAAGCAAATAAGAAACTAAAAGTTAAACATGTATATTATATAAATATTTCTAATTTAAATAGTGCAACGCACGAGCACTAATCTAGTAATTTACTAAGATAGTATTTATTTAAGAATTCAAGTTATAATCGTACATGTTTACGATATAATCAATGCTTGTTTAAAATCATTATTTCCACTTTTAACATGTATCCAACACATCTAAAACGCTCGTTAGCTTTTGCCCTTAATTTTATGGTAAACCATAAATTACATTAGCTAACAAATGAAAATTATGATAATTTTATCCAACCATCAGTCCATCACTATTCATTCACTTCCTTTTTCCTCACTCCCTTTACTAGGGGGGAAAAACTTAACCTTCACTCCAACAAAAATGAACAAACTAAGATGGGTGATGGACGGTGGAGGATTCTGGGAATTAGACTTATCAACACCCATTTCCATGGATGGTGTAGCCCGCCCATTACCCAATAACGGCCCACTTCCATTGGGCCTATCTCGGGGTACCCGACTTTCTAGGCCCAAACAAATTGACTTCTTCCAACGTTTCATGGCTGCTCCCTTTGTTCCTTCCTTTTCTGGTGATAATGGTTTTGCTCTTCAACGTGCTCTTAATATTCCTTCTGGCAATGACTGGTAATTTCTTTTTTTTTTTTTTTTAATTTTCTGATTTTTGTGTTATTTTTTTCTTTTTTATGCTAAAAAAATGAGGTTATTGTAAAGAAAATTGGAGTTCATTCATGTGTAATTGGATTAATTGATGTTTTATCTAGGGAAATGTGATAATATATGGAATTTTCACTTTGCTTTTGTATGCACTTAGTATGTCCGTATTATATTAATTGCAATGATTTGATATAAAGTAAACCGGAAAAATGTCAACTAATATGATACGAAAATAATAATTTAAAAAAAAGAAAAAAAGTTAAAAAATGGGATGTTAATTTATAGTGTCATATTAGTCGACTTGCTGAAGGTGATAGGAACTTTTCGTCGTAGAAATGGTCGGTTATTACTTACTAGTGTTTTGTTTACTTTTGTGGGCCGTTGGGTGGGAGGAGCGGGTCTCGTGTTGGGTGGGATTAGGTGTTGAATCATTTTAGGACTTTGGGAGATGGACAGCTGAATTTCTCTTATTTTTCGGTATTTTGAGACGTAGGGTGGGTGTTGTTAGCTCAGGAGGCAATGAGGTGTTTAGGGAAATGAAAACCTTTTATAGCTTGTATGAGCAGCTGAAGTTTTATTTTGAGCAATGTATGTTGTGAAGTGTTGGAAATAGGAATTAAAGGAGACATATCATGCAATGTGAGTTGTTGACAATGGAATAAATATGTTCTCGGATTACCGTGTATGCAATCTGATCTGCTGTTTATCTAGAAGCGGAAATAATGGAAAATTAGGGATGGTTGCCGGTAGAATTCCTCTTCCACTATTCCATATCTTCAACCGGATACATGGAAGAGTAGTCCAATTGCGTTAGTATACAACATTTGAACATTGAAGGGAAAATGGTTCAAGTAGGAATGCTTATGTAGGGTAGTGGCCTGATCTGGCGGATTGTTTTGCTGTGAACTGATCAGCCCTGGATATCATCCGGGAATTTGTCCTTTTGATTCACTTGTTATCTTTCTAAGCGATATAATATTCTTCTGCAACCCAATGCATTTGCATGAACTTTGACAAATTAAAGCAATTACACCTATTGTTGGAGCTGTTTGCGGTTTATTGATCATATGCACTAGCCAAGGATATTAGTGTGGTAGACTGGTAGTGTCCATCAGTTTTTGACATGCTTTGAAAGTCACTCACCTTTCACAGTTTTTTAACAATTTATCTTGATTAAATAATATTCTTACTTTTAATTGCTTATTAGTTGCCAAAAAATGCTAAATAATGCATTTCATGGCTCCCAGCATGTCATATTTGCACCTGCTTGCAGTTGATGAAATAAACATGAAACCTGTCTTCATTCCGCAGTTCCTGAGTGTACTCTCAGTAGGGTTGGACATTTGTATGCATATATTCATTTTAATTCTTCTATTAACCTCTACTTTGTTCTTTCAAAAGTCTTATATGTCTTGTGATCTAGGTTCTTTTTTGTATTCCGAGAGTAGTTTGTTCTTCAGCCTGTGGGATTCAATTCCGACAGTCAGGAACCAACAAATATGAGTTAAAATTGAGAAAGTTATACAAATTCTCTTTTTTCCCACCCTAGGAGATTCAGCCAACTATAAGCTAATGCAATTCATTCACCTTACTATCCTAAATTTTTTCTGATCGATTTAACCCTCGCAGTCTTGCATATGAGAGTTTGTTGCATAAGAGAGTGTGTTTAACTGCAAATTGTCTTTATAATTATGGTACATAAGGTAGTAGGTGTGGCTGCTTAGGCAGTATGAGTTTTGAGCGACTGCCCAGGCCCCCAAAAATTGAGAAAAGTTTTATCATTTTCAATGCTTAGTAAAATAAAACTCTTCAGTGTTAAGTTGTGTGGGACTTTACATCATTACGAGTTCAAAATTTTCTTTGTGCAACTACTTTTGGAATTTCTTGTGTCTAGAGCACGTTGTACCTCATTGGCTCATTTATATCTTATTCCTCTCCTATTATTTTTAAAGATCTTTTTTGTTTTTTGGTTATAAAGATCTATTTCCCTTTTTCTCTCTTAGTCTCAATCCTCAAAACTCCCACATTTCTTGTTCCAATCTTCTTTTCCTTTTATTTTACTTAAATCTATTTCCCCAATTCTTATTCATCCTTTATGAGATTTATGTTTCCTCCATTTCTGTACTTGCAACAAATCTTCATTCACAAGCTCCTAGGCAAAAGTTGTTCATGTGTGTGAAGGGATAGAAAGGTAGAAAAGCATGCAACGAGGACAGAGTTAGAAGGAAATGTGATTCTAATAAATAAAGAGACAATTGTTGCAACTAAATAAAAATTTCCATAAAAGGCAACAACAACAACAACGAAAGAGGAAGTATTCGGTATATCAATTTCCCAAATTGAAAGTGAACTCGTAGTAGAAGTTGATGGTGAAATGTGTTGCAAATGGGTTTGTATAAATTATTTTGAGAAATCAGAATATAATGCAATTACTTCTAAGTTCTAAATAAATATTGTGATTTTATGTAATTTCGCAATTCAATTTATATTCAAAAGCTTTTATTGATTAAATCCTACAATAAAAGGCCCAATAATCAAAGGGACCTAGAAATCTCTTCCCCGCCCGTGTAAGGTAGTACTTTAATGATAGTAGTGTGTGACTTATTAAGTATTTATGTTATCATTGTATTTTAGCTTTTTTTTTATTTCAGTTGAAGGCTCAAGGCTTATTACTTGTATTAATTTATCTGTAGAGGCAGAGGTTAATCCAAAATTCTAAAGATAATGTAGTGTGAATGTTATTTATCGCAATAAATTAGATCAAACGTCAAAAAAAGTTTATCTTGAACTATTGCAATATCATCGCTGTTATCTGTGAAAAGTTTATTGTGGTAGCTAATGGATGTGCATAGTCTTGAGGTTTATCTTTATTTAAATTCAAACTTTTTTCTTTTTTTATATTTTGAATTTTATAGAAACAATTCAGGGTAGAATTCCCCTTAAGATACAAATCTAAAAAGGCCTACATGGGGGTTAAATTATATTCTAGGTTAAATTACTCTGAGGCTTTGCTAGTTGCATTTTCATTATGTGTGTTTCTACAGAAAATAGCTCTAATTTGCTGAGTTAGATAAGTTTGTACATATTTTGTATACAAAAATTCATTTTGGTTTTGAGTCTCAAGACTCCCTGCCTCCTTGGGCTGTGTGAAAGGACTAACCAATATATGGATGCTAATTGAAAATGGTGCCCTCCAAATTGTGCACTTAGCCTTTTCCATTTCTTTTACTACTTTATTTTTTCTTTTCTTTTTATTATACTACGTAATTTTTTGAAGAAATGATGTAAAAATTGCTTATATTGTTGGTTATTTTAGCAGCTCTACTATGCAATCTAATTGATACTCATGCAAAAGATATGCAGGTTTACTACTTTGTTGGGTCAATTCAGCTTGCAAAAGTTTGTATCTTCTGTCAGAAAGGTTAAGTTAGAAGAAAATCCAGACTCATCTTGGCTGCAAGTCATAGGAAAACATTTATCGGAGAAATCATTCTATGCAATTGGTTTTTGCTCAGAATTCCTCTTAACTCCAGAAGATACACTTCTTTTTTCTTATGAAGCATCAGGTGATAAAAAGACTGCTCGAAAGAAGGCAGTCTTTTGTCATAAGGCAAGTATGTCAACCCTTTTCAATATATGTATTCCTGATGATTGGCTTTGACATCATCTTTTGTCTTTTTTGATTGAGATTTCTAATTAATAATCCTAACTGTTGCTCATGTGCTCTAAGCCTCCAAAAAATACAACCTAAGGTAATTGTTCGCAGCATCACCCTTTAAATACTATGTGCAAGACCAGTGATGGAACTTGCAGAATGTTACGTAACCTCTGCTATGTTTATTTTCAACTTGAAAAAAAATTCATGTTTACTATTTCAATTTTATAGTACTTAGTAGTTAGTATTAAAACAGTAAAATTCAAATAGAGTTAATGGTATTCGCATTGAATATTCTAAAAGCCATCGAAGTAGAAACTATCCTTTCTACTCATGCTTTGTCCTTCCCATTGATTGTATACTGTGTATATTACTTTTGCAGTTTCACCATCTTAATCTGACTTTAGAGAGAGTTTGGCCTGGACTCTTTGTTGACAAGAGTGGAAATTACTGGGACGTTCCAGTTACACTGGCAGCTGATCTGGCATCTGTCACTTCTGATGCTGGTGCTAGCTACCACCTGTATTTGCAGCATATTTCAGGTTCAGCAAAGCAACTTGAAGCCATTGAAGGGAAAGAATCCACTGAAGTTCCTGCCGAGCTGCTTCCTGGGATTTATCTCAAAAGTGCCTTTTCGTTCAAGAAGAACATAGACTTCTGGAGAAGTCAAGCAAAGAAGCTGAAATTCGTTCTTCCCTATGATTTATTTTTATCAAGTCCCCATGTCTCTGGTACTGGTCTTATTGGTGAGTCTTTGCCTATTACTTTACGCTGGATGTAATAGTTTTCAGATTTGTATTTGTACTGTTGCATATTAAATTTGCATATTAGTTGGTCTTTCTTGAGGATTTATTTACATATGTAAATTTCTACAGGGGCTGTTGCAACTGCATTAGTTGGAGATAATTCATTAAGGTCACCGTTAGATGATCAACCAAAGGGTTACAGGCGCTTTGATCTGTATGCATCTGGAGGAAACTCAGCTTTCTTTGCAGATTTATTTGGATCTTTATCTTTGTCAGCGCAGTATGGAAATTTCCAACGATGGGGTTTTGATCTTACGAAGATCCATGGCCGGTTAAATGTTCCTTCAGGTTCCAAATTCGTTTCAGCAGCAACATGTTTGGCTCAAAATCTTTACAAGTCTGAACAGCCATCTGCTGAAGTAGTTCAGGCAGTTTGTCCCAATGCCACATTTTCTTTTCAGCAGCAGGTAGGCAACATGTGTAATTAAGTTTTGCTGCAATCATGAATTATGCACTCAACTGATTCAATGATTACATTTTTGTGCGGTGTCGCAGATTGTAGGGCCCTTCAGTTTTAGATTCGATTCTGATTTTGCTGTTAATTTGAAGAATCAAGGATGGAAGGTTGATGTGGACAATCCAGTTTTTGCACTTGAATATGCTTTGTATGTACTTGGCTCTGCAAAGGCCGTCGCTTGGTATGCACCAAAGAAAAAGGAATTTATGGTAGAGCTTCGGTTCTTTGAGACATAGTTTTTGCTCTTCTTTCTAGTTATCTTGAACTCCCACCATCAATTGTCACTGATGTTAGTGTTGGAATGAGAAACAGGTAGAGCTTTTTACTGGCAATTTATTTATTGATTTATTTCTTTTTCATAATTGGCCAATTTATTTATAGTTTAGGTTCGAGAATTATTCACGGACATTATGATTGTATGTGAAGGTTTATGTTGCTTGTGCGTTTAGGTTGTTAAACATGAGGGTATTGGAAAAGAATAAAAGCTCGATCTGTTGCCTGTTGGGAAAGACAGGGTCATGATTCGGTAATAATCCACATAAGTAGGCCAAATCAATGTCCACCACCCCATTGTGTTCTGACTGAGCTGAATTGTAATGATTCACAATGCCTCAAATCAAAGTGACTCCAGGGAAAAGTTCAAGGAACACATAAGAGCTTGAGAAGTGTTCCTAAACATAATGCAATTAGTGGTGTTTGGCAACATAATGATTTAAGCAGAAATTTGATTTTAGAGATTGGTTGTTGACCTAGTATAATTGAGTATTTGAGTGGTCACAATGCGCATTTTATTTTTATTTATTTTACTCCGTATTTCATTTCTCCCTTTATCCTACTCCTTCCACACCTTCATCGCCCTTTTTTAAAAAATAAAATATGGAGTAAAATAAAAATGAATATGACCACAACAAAATCCATCAATGTCTTGTTGCATTCTATAATAAGAGAATCAATCTCTTGAGTTACATTTTTCCATTAAAGTATTTTCTGACAATTTCAAAAAATAAATAAATAATAAATCTATGTCCTCAATCTTCAAAATTTTCCATGACTATTCATCACTTAGTCACACTTATTGTCATAAGGATTCATCGCATATTTTAAATTCTATCATCCGCCTTTCTATCTTTGCTAAAAGGATCATCCTTCTCCATCTCCTTAAATTTCACTCTCATTTGCCAAACAATTTATGAAATTTTAAGCTCTTGATCAAATGAGGACCTAGCATAGGAGCCTTGGGTGCGCGTGCTGCCTATGGTTTTTTTAAAAAAAATTAAGTTTTTAAAATTAAGTTAAAAGAGGTGTAAAAGTCTAGAATTGAAAACTCAGCGAAAGCAATTTTTTGAAACTATGTTTGTACACTATGTCCAAATTGGAAACTCGACGAACAATAATTGTACTTAAATGAACTACGTTCGATTGTTTGTGCTACTCTTGTTTTTTACTTTTGTCTCTACGATGATTATGATCTTTATTTTTAGTGATAGGATATGAAGTATTTATAAATGGTTCATCATTAAAAATTTAGTAGAGGTAAAATTTTTACAAAAAAATATGAAAAATTTATTAACAAAGTCTTTATTTGTAGGGAATTCAAAACCATAAATATTAGTGTACTAGATTAATTAATGAATAAAATAATGTACCTTTTTCACCTATCAAATTTTTATTTCATTCTTAAAAACGTATTTGCAATAATTGTCTATGAAAAACACATGAACAAATTAAAGCTTTTAGCTTATCTTTGGTCTATATCTAGCTAGATACAAATCTCTTTAGACTTATGTTTGCAATGGTTATTTAATTTATGATAATCTTTTAATGAAGAAGGGTTTGAATTTATTGAATAACGCATATTGGGTTTAGTACAACTCTAATAAAAACGCATATCATCTTATTAATTGCTTATTAATGCACAGTAGTGCATGAAAAGCATATGATCAAAACTCTAAGCTTATCCTTGGTCTTTATCTTGATATGCATGTTTTTTTTTACTCCGGTTTTAGGAAATACTCGTGTCTTTTTTGTTTTTTAGTTTTTTTTTTTTTTTTTTCTAAAAAATAAAGGCACGAGTATATTCTTGTCTTTATCTTCATACCCATATTTTTTTTACTTTATGCTAGTTTTAGGAAATACTCGTGCCTTTATTTTTGGGGTTTTTTTTCCTAGAAAGAAAATGCAAACTCATACATAAATTGCGAATTCTCTCTTTTGATTTATGTTTGTAATGATTATAATCCTAAAACGGAAAATTAAACTATGATAAACTCTTACAAAAGATTGATTGAGCTTTTTAAATAACATATACTCCCTCAGTACTTTATTACTTGCTACATTGCTTGGTGGAACAAAGCCCAAGGAGAGTCAACATCATAGTGGGTCCCATCTTTTTAACACATATTGAAGCAAAGAGAGAGAAGTAATTAGGAAAGGTGGTTTTGTTAATTTTGGCTCCAAAAATTATACCCCACCTCTGAAAATTAATTTTGGCTCCAAAAATTATACCCCACCTCTGAAAATTTCTGTTCCCACCAAATTTTTGGTAGGGAGCCAAAAACATCCCAAAAATCAAATTCACAACAGATTTGAAAAAATGAACAACATACATTTGACTTGAGGTATAAATACACTTATTGACCATTGAATGATCATTTATTTACCAAAATCCAAAATTCTTTAAAACCCAATAGTTTAAGATTTATACAAAAAAAGTCAGTAAAAAGAAAAACAGTAAGGAAAAATTCATTTGGGGGTGGGGGGAGTCGGGATAGAATTACTCTCAGCTAATTTCATCATTGAGTAAGGTTTTACCTGATTGTTTAACGGTAATTCATCTTTTTTGTTGCTTCATTTGGGAATTCCTTCACACCGTGGCAACACATTGTTGTTGGCAATTGAAAGCTTCAATTATGGATGATGAAAGTAGAGCAACTATTCTTTCAAAACAGTTAAATGGAGATTTGTTGCTGTATTTTGACATCCTAGTTGGCAATACTTCACCAACATCGTTGGCTACACAAACAATGTGTGGAACTCAACCATCAGCAGACCAAGATAATGTAGTTGCAGAGGCTAGAGGTTCAGAATCAGATTCTGATGGAGAGCATGTGGTGGAGTTGTTGGCATACAACTCTGATATTGAACGTGAAGGGTACGAGTTCACTGATTCTGATTTAGACAATGAACCACAACAACCACTTCAACTCCTTGGCAGTGAATCACTAAAAAGAAAGCACAATGAATTGTCAAACAAACAGAGATCCCAAATAGCAAACAAGCTTCAACAACTATACCAAGATAAGTCACTGCCAAAGGGAACAATAAAAGAGTTGGCAACTAGTTACCAGGTGTCAAGGTGGAGCATCTTAAGGTTGTGGCATATAGTGCAAGATCAGATGAAGAAGAAGGTTGACATAGATGTCAACAACATGAAAACTGGAAATGTTGGTAGAAAGAGAGTTCAGATTGACATAGAGGAGTTGATGAGAACTCCTCTTTGTATGAGAACAACAATAAGGAGTGCAGCAAAAGCTTTAGGAATTCACAAATCCACTTTTCATAGGATGGTGAAAAGGGGAACAATCAAAAAGCACACAAACACAGTCAAGCCTTATTTGACAGAGAAACATGTAGTTGCAAAAGTCCAATGGGTGATAAAAGCATTTATCCTCCACTCAATCAGAACAATACCAAAATTCAGCAGAATGTACAATCTTGTGCACACAGATGAGAAGTGGTTTTGCTTCTCAAAGATCAGTCAAAGGTATTACTTAGCCCCACAGGAGCTAGGACCACATAGAAAATGCAAAAGCAAAAGGTTCATTAAAAAGATCATGTTTTATGCTGCTGTGGCAAGGCCACACATTATTCCAGGAACACAAGAAGTTATTTGGGATGGGAAGATTGGCATTTGGCCTTTTGTAGATGAAGTGGCAGCAAAGAAGAAGAGCAAAATAGAGATAAAGGCACAATTGAGACTAAGGCCACATTAAGCATAACTCAACAGGTTTTGAAGAAGAAAATGATAGAAGACTTGCTTCCAACATTAAGAGCAAAATGGCCAACACATGCTACAAGAACAATATGGATTCAACAAGATAATGCAAGGCCACATATTGCAGCTGATGACAGTGACTTTTTGGAAGAGGCAAAGAAAGATGGGTTTGATATTAGATTGATTAACCAACCTGCTCAAAGTCCAGACTTGAACATACTTGACCTTGGTTTTTTTAGGGCAATTGAAGCTATAAAAGAACAAATGTCATACAAAGATGAGAAGAAGCTGATTAAAGCAGTTGAAGATGCCTACTATAACTATGATCCAATTAAGCTGAATTACATATTTTTAACATTGCAAAGTTGCATGATTGAAATTTTGAAGTGCAAGGGTCAAAACAACTACAAGCTGACTCATATGAACAAAGTTGCATTAGACAAACAAGGCTTGCTTCCAGTTCAGTTACAAACAGAGAAGGCCCTAGTTGATGAATGCCTATGGTGGTTGGAGCATGGTAATGTTGATGGGTATGTCAACGATGAAGAAGACCCACAAAATGATTCAGATGCTGATGTTGATGATTATGAAGAGGCTGAAGATGAAATAGCAGAAGAAGATATTTAAAATGTAAGTAACTCAACCATTTTGTACATGAATAGGTTAGAGTTTTCTATGCATTCACTTTTGGCAAGTGCTTATTTTGTAAGTAAATATGGGAGAATGTAAGTATTATGTAAGATACAAGCACTTGATAGAACAGAAGTCACCCTTTTTTATGTATAGGTGATGAACATTAGGATGGACAAAGTTGAAAAATAGGTAAATGAATATGAAAAAGTATTTTGAGGTAATGTGAATTCAACTCTCAGTAACTTATCATCATTGAGTTGTTATGGTCATTGAGGGACATTAGACATTGCCTCAGCATACAACTGATCATCAGTTGGTGTGACATATGAATATGTGCTCCTTGATGACCAAGGTTGGAGTCAATCACCACAACAAGTTCAGCAGCACAGTTCACCACATGTCAAGGGACAGGACATCACAAAATCGATTAATCCTTACATTATTCAATTGAACGCCTCCAAAACCAACTGAAAACAGTTGGGGTGGCTATTCAGTTGAACATTAAGGCAACACGGTTAAGTTGTTGCATATAGACTCCAACCGTTTAATTTAATTCACAGGAACATGTTTCGCAATCGGGACAATGTGATTGATACCAAACTTCCAAACCACATAGTAATGGTTGGGATAGGAGACATTTCAGCAATGTAGCAAGTAATAAAGTACCGAGGATTCATTCGAGCCCAAGTAATAAAGTACAAAATGGTAGTAAAATCATAATCAATAATCACAAGAGAACACAAGGTAATCAGGCTCACAAAATAATCTCAAGCACACAAAATCATAGCAAAATAACTAATAATAGCAAAATCAAAGTCGGTAATCAGAGTATAATCAGAATCACCAAATAATCAGAATGACAAAACCAAAATCATAGCAATATAATCAAAATATTCAGAATAATCACAAAACCAAAGTGATAGCAAAATCAATAATCATAGCAATATAATCAAAATATTCAGAATAATCACAAAACCAAAGTGATAGAAAAATCAATAATCATAGCAAAATAATCAAAATATTCAGAATAATCACAAAACGAAAGTGATAGCAAAATCAATAATCATAGCAATATAATCAAAATTTCAGAATAATCACAAAACCAAAGTGATAGCAAAGTCAATAATCATAGCAAAATCAAAGTTATGAATCAGAGCATAATCAGAATCAGTATCACAAAACCAAAGTCATAGAAAAATAAATAATAATAGCAAAATAATCAGAATCAGAATCATAGCAAAATAATCAGAATCACGAAATCAGAATCACAAAATCACAGTCATCAAAATCCAGTCAAGGAACATAAAACGGAGAATTAGGATCAGCTCTGCTGTGGAAGAACTGAGGATTCTCCATTTTAAATTGAGCCCAATTATCAGGCTCTTGCGTTTCATCGGAATCATAGTCGAGTAATTTTGGGGATGAAGGTCTCCCAAAATCAAGACGGCTTCTCCTTGTGTTACATATTCCCTTCATTGAAAAATCAGGAGGAGTGTATCCGGGACGGTCAGGAGTGTCCTCCACCACCATATCGGAGGTTTCATGACAAAAAACATGGGGTTTAGGTGTGTTTGGGGTTGTGGACGACGGCGAGGAAGAAGAAAGGGGTGGCTGTTTGTTGTCGTTTGTTTTTTGTGATGGGTTTTTGGGCTCAAAATCAGGAGAATGGGGTTGAGATGGTTGGTGATACCTTCTCAACCTCTCCCACAAAGCTTCCAACTCACTTTCCGGCACCTCAGTTTCAACATAAGAAGAGTAACCAGCAAACCAATGGCTAAATGACTCTTCTGGTGGTGGATTATCAGGATCCATCAATAAAAATGGAACACACAAACACGTTTAAACAACAGAGGAAGGAAGAAGATGAACAGTTGCACAAAAAATCAAAATGGTTTTTTTTTTTAAATAGCAAGAACAATGCACAAAATTAATACCAAAATGTAGAGAAAAATGAAGAGATTATTAAAATGCAGTTTTTAGAAGCAAACAAGTAAAACCTTGAGCAAGATCTAAGAAACAAGGGAGATGAAGATGAAAGGGGCGAATAAAAGAGGATTCCAGAAGTGACAGAGAGAATGCAGTAGAGAGAGAAGTGAAGATGAATTAAAAAAAGGGAGGGAGTGGTTAGGTAGGTAGGTTTAGGGTAATATTAGGGTTAAAATACCCTAATTCACTTAAGTGGGGGTATTTTAGTAAAATCTTTGTGGGACCCACTTACCATAAATAGTAATGTAGCAAGTAATTTGGGATTTTCGTTTAAGGCAAATGTAGCAAGTAAAAAAAGACGGAGGGAGTATATTGAGTTTAATGTGTGTATTTATGTGCAACTTCATCATATAAGTATATTACGTAATTAATTAAGGAAAAAAGTAGCGCACCTTTTCTACCTTTCAAATTGCTATTTAATTCGTAGAAGCAAACCTGCAACAATTGTCCATGAAAAGAACATGAACAAATCTCTCAGCTTAACTTGGTGTCCATCATGATACACACATTTTTATTCTTCTTCATACTAGTTTCACGATATACTCGAGTCTCTTTGGGATTTTTTTTGGTACTAAAAAGAAAATGCACGCTACGATTTATCTCTTTTGAATTTTTATTTTCTACTATCAAACTTAACATTGACCACAATTTCATTAGTTTCACTGTTAATATGGTTCATGATATCGTGAAACATGTTCAATTACAAATTGTTAAGTAAGGCGGTCTTACCTATAATATCACCATCTTCTTCTTGTTATTGGGCTTGTCCCAAACAACATTACATGTTTTCATTAACAAAAAATGCTCATTTCATCTTCATCTCAGAAAAACAAAAACACTCATTTCACATTTTACCTCCAACAAATTAGAGAGAGAAACACTTCACCACAAAAAAAGTTAGAGAGAGAGAACACCATTGTTGTTGTTTGTAGCTGTTTTCGATCTTCTTCTAAACTCCAACACTAAAATAATCAATGATCTTCAACATTTCTTTGTCCATTCTTCAATTATACCGAAATTCAATCCTTTATTTTTGGGAAAATAATATCATGACAACGGTTATAATTAAATTGCAGCAAAAATTGCTCATCGTCATCATCAATAAAAATTATGCGATTTCCATCTTCTTCGTATTGGTTGTATCTTATGAATTTCTCGGCGTACACGATTTGGCATCAATCTCTAAAGGCCGATTAAACACAGATTATTCGACAAGTCCATTCTTTGTTTGTTTAAAATCAATTCATCATGTTTTAATTAACTGATTGCCGAATTTCTACTCTTGTTACATGTTATTAATCAATTGAATTGGGTATATTGGACTTGTGGGAATTTGAGATTGCTTGCAATAACATATATATGGTCAATTCGGAATTTCAGACTCCACAATACAATCTATATTCTACAATTCTGTATAGGTGCTATTGTTCTTAATCTTGCTCTTGATCTTATTTCATATATAATATGTTGCCTAAAAAACATTTATCTGGAAGTCAAAACGAAAATAGAGAAAATAGAATAAGGAAAAAGATAGCTAGATCTCAACGTTGATAAATTTGTCTTTAAAACTGTAGCTCAGTCCAATAATGACAATACTGATCAGACTAATGACAATATTGATCAAACGACTAATGATCAGCCAAATGACAATATTGATCAACCAAATGAAAATATTGACCATGAGACTGATGAGAAAGATGACTTTGATAGGTTAATAATGATAAATTGATCAGACTAATGACAATATTGAGAATATTGATCAAACTATTGTTAGGAAACTGATAATGTTGATCAACCAAATCTTGGTGTTGATATAGAAGAAGAAATCCCTTATATTGATATTTATGATCCAAGAAATTGGGATAAACTTGATAACAAATCAAAGGATATTTTTAGTTGAAAAATGGGCCACCTGTTAGAGAAGAAAATCTTGTTTTTCCTTTGGAAAAAAATTTTAGGCACTTTTCGTATTCTTATTATTCCAGAAACTTAAGCAATGGTGAGATTAGTGATCGAAAATGGTTAGTTTAATTTATTGCAAAGCTAATGATAAAGTATATTGTTTCTGTTGTAAACTGTTAGCAAAGCTAATGGTTAGTTTATTCACTCTTCTAGTAATATAAGTTTGCTAGCAAATGATGGTTTAAGTGATTGGAAACATGTAAGTCAAAGACTTAAGCAACACGAAAACAGTGTTGAGAATATGACTAACATGAGCACTTGGAATGAATTGAGAACAAGATTGGATAAAAATGAAACAATTGATAAGAAATTGCAAGAACAAATTACAAAAGAAAAGGAGCGTTGGAGACAAGTTCTGCGTAGAATATTTTCGGTTTTGAAAAGTCTTGCTAAGAAAAATCTTGCATTTAGAGGTACAAATGAAAAATTATATCAAGATAGCAATGGCAATTTCCTTGGATTGATTAAAGTGATTGCGGAATTCGATTTAATAATGCGAGATCATGTGAGACGCATTCAAGATCGAGAAATTAATTATTATCATTATCATTATCTTGGACATAAAATTCGAAATAAATTCATTTCTCTTTTGTCCCAAAGTGCCAAAAAATCTATTATTAATATCATCAAGGAGGCAAAATACTTTTCTATAATTCTTGATTGTACTCCTGATGTGAGCCATCAAGAACAAATGACTCGTATAATTCGACGTGTAAATATGTCAAACAATAAAATAAAAGTTGAAGAGTTTATTTTTATTTTATTTTATTATTATTTTTTTTGGAATTTTTAAAAGTTGATGATACATTAGGTTTGGGACTATTTAATGAGCTGCTAGATGTGTTACATGCCCTTGATCTTAATGTCGATAATATAGTGTTATGGGGCAAGGATATGATAATGGTTCCAATATGAAAGGCAAACATCAAGGTGCTCAAAAGATGTTTCTTGAAATTAATCCCAGAGTATTATACATGCCATGTGCTTGTCATAGTCCTAATTTAACTCTTGGTGATATGGCTCATTCTTGTGTTAAGGCTATTTCCTTTTTTGGAGTTATACAATGCTTATATCCACCCTTTTCGGGATCTAAAAAAAGATGGAAAATTTTACTTAACAATGTTCCCGGTTTAACAATGAAATATTTGTCTAATACTCGTTGGGAAAGTTGAATTAAAAATGTCAAAGCTATTAGATTTCAATGTCCTCAAATAAGATTGGCATTGTCCACTACAAGAAAACAATTGATTTGCGACGGAATAATTCCGTCGGAAAAACCCCAAATTCCGTCGCAAACTGGTCGTCGCTATTCCCTTCGTCGCAAATTGTTGGTTTTTCCGACGGAATTTCCTTCGCAAACTTTTGCGACGGAATTTTCCATCGCAAATCCAAATTTGCGAGGGAATTTTCCATTGCAAAATCCAAATTTGCGAGGGAATATACCGTCGCAAACAAGCGCTCAATTTGCAGCTTTTAAATTTTTCATTTATTTTGCGAAGATAAATTCCGTCGGAAAAGTTTTAATAAATTCTTATTTGACAAATTGCAATGAATATTTCTGTCGGAATTTTGCAATTTCTTTTTAAAAACACTACTTCAAACCATAATTCGTACCTGCAAATCTATATATACCATAACCATTTCCGTTCTGTTGCGACAATCACATCAAGGATATTGTTTCAAATATTTTAAAACATAAATAAATTAATTTGTGTCTTACAACTACCATTAAATACTACCATAACAAGTTTAACAATAATAGTAATTGCATACAACTAAAATATATATCCATTCGATAATACGATATATCCTAAAACACAAGTAAGCTAACTAAACTGGAGTGCCTTGACCTGCGCCACTACCCGAGTCATCTCTGGGGTCTCTACGATGACTCTGGAAAGGAGAACAACAGTCGGTGCCGAATCCCTGAATCCGACTCATAAGCTCCTCCACATGCTCTCTATTTCTCTGCTCCATTGCGGCCATCTCTGCTTGCATCTCATTCCTGACCTCCTCTCGAACCTCCTGCCATAACTCATTACGAATTTGGGTCCTGAAATCCTTCCGGAACTCCTGCAGCTGGGTTGTGACATTCTCCTCCTCAAAAAATATTGGTTACGGAAGTAATTTGTGTTTAATGAAAAACATATTGATTAAACACAAACACTTCGAAACCCTAATCACTAATCACTACACATTCCTAAATTTTTAATTTTGTAGCAATAGTACTACCTAGGCCCTATGAAGACTAGTTTTTAGCTACTTGAGACCAAGTAAATTTTAAAATACTCCATAGCCTTGAAGTCTCAAACAAGTAAATTTTATAATACTCCATATATACTCAAAACAGGGGTTTTAATTTTTACTCAAATCAATTCATTTCATCATTAAATTTCCTTACTTTCATAAATAAATCAAATTTCCTTACTCTCCAAAATTATAGACAAAAAGCGAGGCAGAGAATTTATATAATGCACTTTGAAGTTTTGACTTTTTTCTTGGTATGGTCATTTGGTATGATATTTTGTTTGCTATAAATATAGTTGTGTTGAGCCATTATGTATATATTATGTATATTGGTAGTGTTGGGCTATTATTGTGAAGTCCAAGTCCTTACATATGATAGGTTGTATATATACTTGACATTATTATGTTTAATAAAAACCTAACGGAAATCACTTTCCTGACATAGTATCAGAGCCAATCCTAAAACAACCTTTCACTCAAATTATTTTTTGTTTTGTTTTAGGATTTTGGCTCTGATACCATATCAGGAAAGTGATTTCCATTAGGTTTTCATTAAACATAATGTCAAGTATATATACAACCTATCATATGTAAAGACTCGGGCTTCACAATAATAGCCCAACACCACCAATATACATAATATATACATAATGGCTCAACAAGTTAGCAAAAAATTGCAATCTAAGAATATGTGCATTGATGATTCAATAAAACATTTAGAAAATGTTGTTTCTTATTTTGAAAAATATAGAGAAGAAGGTTTTACAAAAAGTATTGTTCTTGCAAAAAGTGTTGCACTTGAAATGGATGTTGAACCCATACTTCCAACAAAGCGTAGTATGATAAGAAAAAAGCACTTTGGAGAGAAAAATGAGGATCAAGATGAACATATGTCACCCGAAGAATCATTTAGAGTCCATTATTTTCTTGTTGTTGATATGGCAATTACTTCTTTGAAAAACAGATTTGAAGAATTTAGGTCATTTGAAAATATTTTTGGTTTCTTATATGATTCAAGAAAGTTTAAGTCTTTTGATGATAATGAGTTATGTTAAATTTCACAATATCTTTTCTCATGGCAGTTTGACGGATGTTGATGTAGATGATTTATTCTCTGAACTAAAGGTGTTACAATTCACTTTGCCAAATGAATTAATGTCTGGCATTAATATTCTTAAAACTTTCAAACGTGCAGATTGTTATCCGAATGTACCATTGATACCGAGTTCTATTAGCAGTACTTGTGACTGTAGCAAGTGCGGAAAGAAGTTTTTCAAAATTGAAATTGATCAAAACTTACTTGAGGTCATCAATGTCGCAGGAAAGGTTAAATGATTTAATTATAAATGATTTTGCATCACAAAATGCTAGAAGAAATCACTTGTTATGATTTTTTTTAGGAGGAAAATAATTTTTGATATCTTGCAAACTTATTATCGTGTATGGAGACTTATGTTTTAAATAAAAATATGTTATTTTCTTTGTCTTTTATTAAAATTTTTTTTGGAAAAAAATTGTTTACGTAAAGGGGCCCTTTTTCACATTATGTCTCGGGCCCATAAATTATCAGGAACGGGGTTGGGGTTATCTAAAGAAAAGTTAAAACATGTAAATAAACAACTAATTTCAATAAAAGAAAAAGAAAAGAAACAAGTGAAGAAATACTCCATACTTACATTAGCAAAATAAATTAGATGTAAGAAAAATACTGCATGATTAATTACAAAAAAGCTTAGTACTTCATAAATGAGTCACAATAGTAAATAAATTAAAAAATAAGAGTGCGCGAGAAGATGAGAATATACCACAAATCGCTATTTCTCCATATGAACAAAACAAACAACGAATCTACATACAAAAATTTCAAACATACAAAATCTCAAAATGTAAACAAAATTACACAAATACTGAATTAATAACATGAAAAAGAAGCTAAGAAATTGAAACCCTAGAAATTGGAGAAAATTAAACGAAAATAAACTCACCTAAAGTGGACAAAGCAAGTTTGAAGATCGTTTATTAATGTAGTGTTGAAGGTTGGAAGAAGAACGAAAACAGTTGCAAACAACAACAATGATGGTTTCTCTCTCTATTTTTTTTTTGTGGTGATGTGTTTCTCTCTCTAAGTTGCTGAGTGTGAAAATGTGAAATGAGTATTTTTATTTTTCTAAGACGAAGAAGAAATGAGCATTTTTTTTGTTTTTAATTAAAATCGGGTAATGTTGTTTGAGCCAAGCCCATATCAAGAAGGAAGTGGTCTTGTGGGTAAGACTTCCTTTTTAATAATGTGTATTGAGCCTTGTAACTTATTACTTTCGCTACGAATTAGTTGCAACAATTCATTATTTTATACATTATAAACCATTATTTTTGTTGCAACTGATTTGTGGTAGAGGTAATATTAAACCTTGAAATTGCATTGATTGTAGGAGTTTACTTCTATTATTTCAAAACAAATAAAAAAAACCTTTGGTAATAAAGAAAAGCTAGCCTCTAAATCTCATCGAAAGATTTTAACTTTAAGAATATAATTACGTCCATATTGCCATGTAGATCTTTGCATTTTAAAGAATTTCATACTTTTTATATGGTCTGGAATAAAATTATAAATATTGTTATTCAATTTTTTTTAATTTACAAATTATGAAATTTTTTAATATTTTATAAATATAAAGTTTTCCACTTTTTAAATTCTCGCAATATCATTATTCTGTTGGTCATTTTGAAAGAAAAAAGTTATTATCTTAAATAATAATGATAAGTAATATCATGTCATATGATAATAATAAGGTCGTTTGGGATAAGTAATAACTCATGATATGTAAAATCATCTCTTATGATAATATCACGGTCATTTATATGGATAAAGATGTAAAGGAAGGATCGGAGACAAATAAGTTCATCTTTTCCACCTTTAATAATAAACATGATCTCCAAAAGTGGAGAGATTTGGAGTGAGTGAAAATGGAGCTCCAATTTCTATGATGCACACGTACGACGTATTTGTAGCGCGTTGCGTACTGAATACGACTACCCATGCATATGCCCCAGATATTGCGGTGTTAACACGCCCAAATCTGTGTCTGTGTTCTTTTTTCGATTTTTTTGGTACGAATACGTGGGGGTACGACATGGGTACGGAACGTGTCCTGCTATATGGGTCGTGTCTACAAGATTTGGCCCTTTTTTAAAAAAAAAAAAATTCCCGCTTATTTAACCTAAAAGCTGGTTAATATGGGTCATTGACTACTATGGACTAGACTGACTCACTACTGCTATTCTATAATCTACACTACAGCCTACTCTTTTCTCTCTTTCTCCAAAAATTCAACTTAAAAGTTAGCTAAGATTGAGTCATGTTTACTTTGGGTTTATATATATAAAAGGCGGTTTTGGGCCAGCGCGAAGTGATCGACTGAATAGGACCCTCAAGTTTTGATATATTTAAATCAATTTCATAATGGGACATGAAAGTTGTGTTGAACCATTAGTCAGAGCAATAATGATTTGCATCATAGCGTAGTCTTATGTTCGACTATGTTCACAATCAATTTTAATTTTTTTTTTGGGGAAATACTTCAAGGTTTAAAACCATTAAGGTCTCAACTACAAACTACCATATAGAAACATTAAACCTCTCGTTTTCTCCACTATATAATAAATCATCAAATTATGGTCAATCAGAACAATTTGATTCCAATTTCCAAATTTTCTTTTCCTCCCAAACAATTTAATCTAATTCCCAAAACACAATCTTCAAAAGTTTTGCTCTCCAAAAATTAATTTCACCCTTATTATTATTTTCAAAGAATAACTATTGAATTTTAAGATGGAATTGATTATGAAACCATATTTTATCTACCAAACTTCTTATATATTCATTTTGGAAAAATTCATACAAATAATCCCAATTGTGGGCGTTCACCTAATAAAAGACCGAACTTTGATTAATCCAAAAAATGGACCCAACTTTCATGCCCATTTTCCAATTTTGGACCCTCTTAAATTTTAACTTGTAAAATCAAGTAAATCTTGCTAATTATTCGGTTTTTGGTTAAGCAGGACAACCCGAAACCACCACCACAACCAACCCTTCCACTCAAAACCTCCAAATGTTAAAAAAAGGGATAATTAACAAGATTTACTTCATTTTACAGGTAAAAATTTAGGAGGGTCCAAAATTGGAAAATGAGCATGAAAGTTAGGTTCATCAAAGTTCGATTTTTTATTAGTTGAACGCCCATAATTGGGATTATATTTATGAAATTTTCCATTCATTTTTGATATCTTTCAATTTACAAATAAATAAGAATTCCTCAAGGTCATTAAATTTGGAAATTCTTTATATGTTGCCAATATTACAATTACTTCTAATCTAATGAATAGAGGGCCTCATTTTAAAAAGTCGCATAAGGCCTCAAAAGCACTATGTCATCATAGCCCCGACCTCCTCTTTCTCTCTCTATATATATGAATGACTATGGACTTATGTAAGAAAGCTATAATTTTTTTTAAAGTAAAATTTTCTTCTTTTAATATATTTTTTTTTTTGCCGTATCCCATACTCGGCTACTTGCTCCCGTACCAATACCCGTTTCCGTACACGATCCGCTGCAACCTAGTCCAATTTCTTTCCTTTCCCATTCCCCTTCCCCCTTCCCTTCTAACTCGCTATTCAAACCATTATTATTCTACACAAAATCTTGGACCATAGTTTTTTCAAGTCTGCTACATGACTTTTGAGACGTGCCTAGGATATAGATAAGGCTTGGTCATTGAGATCTCAGGCCAGGCATGTTCGAGCCAAGCTTTGATTAAGCAAAAAGCTTATACAGTGAAGATAATGGGACACATTGAGTATCCGTCGAAATTTCCTTACAGAATTAGCACAGTTGCTTTGCATTTTCACATCTACTAGTCTGCCTGTAGCAACAAATGGAATATGTCATAGTGCAAAAAGAACGAACCTTTTCAATTGCTATAAAAAATGTGTTAATAGTAAGGAATCTTACATTTCCTAATGGTTTGACGCCTACCAAAACTAACAGGGGGGCAATCTGGGGGAAGCTGCAGATGCTCTTCATTGTAATTCACTGATACTAAACACAGTCCGTGAGGTGGTGCAGACAAAGCATATTTAGCCAATTCTTTTCGATCTTTAGTTTCCATAATCTGTGGCACTATATCAGGTGGAATCCCTTCTCTTCCAATTTGAAGCAACAAAGCAACCTTCATAAAAAAAAGCAAATTGTTCATATCTCCAATATACTTCTAGAGCATGTGAATGTAACAATTCAGTGGAAAGCAATCGATCTATGAGACCGCTATTGTGATATAGACCAAAGAGCCCGGTTTAAAGATACCCTTATTTAAGTTATTCAAGGAAAACTTCAGAACAGTCCTAATCTCCTATTGGATTTGCTGATTAATGCTGTTACATAAACATGGTCAATTGATCAAATGGGTATGGGTTTGGCTTCTAACATCTTTGGGAATAGATGAACGCATACATTAACAAAGTTAAAGTTCTCTAAGAAGCAGACATACTAATCAATGAATGCATAGTAAGGAAACAAATGAGAGCAAAACATACCATGTTTCTAACTTGTCTATACAAGAAGCCAGAGCCTTCAACTTCTAGTTCCACAAGAGGTCCCTATGAAACGGCCAACAAAGTGTCTTACAAGTCACTTGAAAATACAAACAACACATCAAGTAAGAAAATGTATATAATACATTGAATCATTATGTGCATGCTACCAACTACTACACTCATACATGGAAGTTACCTTTTCCGTGACATCAAATCGAGATATAGTCTTGACAGGATCTCGTACTCTTCCGTCATTGTGAATTGCATTAGCAAAGGCTAAAAAATCGTGCTTCCCAATGAAAAACTTTGCAGCTTCTGCAATGACATCTACATTGAGCTTATACACACTATGATATGCATAATTCCGCTGAAATGGATCCATGACAGCGCCATTATAAATGCTGTAACGATAGATTTTTCCCTTTGCAGAGAAACGGGCATGGAATTGTTCTGATGCAGGTCTCAGCTCCCTCACACGAATATCAGAAGGGAGGAGACCATTCAATGCTGCATGAACTTCATCCAGTGCATCATAGTTGAAAGGTGTGATGAAATGCGCAACCTGAAATTTTGAGTAATGTAAGCTTTTGTTCAGCACAGGACGTCTATCAATCTCCTTAAGGCTTTGGACTTTAGGAGTAAGAAAGAGCATGTCAGACCTGGCCCCAAGCATGGACTCCTGTATCTGTCCTACCTGCACCAACCACTTTTAGATCCTTTCGATCTAAGTCTGTAATTTTGATCAAAGCCTTTTCTATGGCACATTGTACTGTTGGTGGAGACACTTGATATTGCCATCCTTAACGGTGCAAGAAGTGTAAGTGGTTAATATCAAAATAAGCACAGCAATATAAAATTTTGTAGTTAAAGCTGAATTTTAATTCTTTATAGAAAGTGTTTCAATAGTAATAAAATAATAATAGAGGGAAAGGGAGGCATTCTTTTTCCAAAGCTTTCTAATAGTTGGATTTTGTTGATTAAGGTGGGCAGGAAAAGGAATGTTTCCTATTTTCTCCTTCCTTCCTCCCTGGCCTCCATACCATATCTGAAGTCTGAAGGGGAGGTGAATCCCTGCGTTTCTATTCTTTCAAAAGAACTTGCAATAGCAATATGTTCTTTTTTCTGAAATAAAAATTCTAGTTTCCAAGTAAGTTGGATCATAGCACAAATTAACAAATTGCGAAAACCTAATTGCAACTATCACTTATCTTGCAGGGCCGAATTAAGTTCTCTAATATACACCATTGAAGGGCCTCGAATCAAATCTTGCAGACTAAAATAACTTGAAAAGCAAGATTATGGTTAAATTGGTAAAACCAAAAAGGGCAATCAAAGAGTATGGCTAAGTTCTACAATCAACTAAACATTCTAACTATGTGTATTCACATACATAGATATATTAGGGCAATCTTGACATATTATAGGAGGCCCTAGGCCAGGAAAACACAAGAAAGAAGGCTCTCTTGACCCAACGATGCACTACTAAATACAGAAATTTCACTGACATCGTTCCAGTAAAAGATAACTGCATTTTTAATTATAAAATGTGTTTAATTACATCACTATATAATATATCTTTGTTGAATATCAAAATATGCATTATTAAACCTTACAATTCACCATTACAAGAGGATCTCACTCAAGATATTGACACCTCCTTTTGGTTTGATAATCTACCCAAAATGGAGGATGAGGAAGTCACGTGGTTGAAGAGGCCAGGCCCGATGGATTGCCTCCAATTTTTCTACAAGAATTCTTTAGTTCCCAAAGTTGATAGATCAGAAGCGGTACATGATTTCAGACCAATTCGGTTATGCAACTCAATCTACAAGGTCATCTCCAAGTGTATGACTACAAGACTTAAAGTCATGCATTACATTGTTGGAGAATGCCAGTTAGTGTTCCTAGAAGACAAATGACAGATAATGATCCTATAATTCATGTAATTGACTGACACTTAAGAGGAAAAGGAAGGTAGGGAGTTCTTGGGAGCCTTAAAGATCAATCCTAACAAGGCCTATGAAAGAATAAATTAGAACTTCATCAAGAGAACTTTGGTAATCATGAATTTTGGTCATGCAATGCATCTCTAGTGTTAACTATTCCATATTAGTTAATAGCACTCCGACCTAATAATTCTCAGCCATGGCTGGACTCCCACAAGGAGACCCGCACTCTCCATACATTTATAACCTGTGTATGGAGGTCCTCTAAAGGCAATTTCATGATCTCAACAAACTTGGTCAGGTGGAAGGAATCTCCCTTTGTAAGAATGGTGAAAATATACCCCACCTCTCTTTAGAAAATGATGCAACCCTGCAAAGTTGCTCCAAAACAAGGAAAGTCGTTAAGGAGTTTTGTGCAATGTCAAGGGAAAATGGTGAAGTTTTGTCTTATTATTATTATTATTATTATTATTATTTTTATTTATTTTTTTTAACTAGGGAAATGGTGAATTTTTTTTCTTTTTTGAAACCAGGGAAATGATGAATTTTGACAAGTCTCATGTACTATTTAGCAAGAATGCTCCGCCGAAATTGATGAGGAAGCCATTAGCAGTCAAAACTCCAACTTTAATGAAAATTACCCCATGGAAGTTGACGGAAGATCGTCTTTCATGTTTAATCAACTGGTGCAGCGAGTTCGAAATGTGATTCTTCGTGGAAATACAGCTCATTTAGTCATGTAGGAAGGAGTATTCTCATTAACAGCATCCTAGTTGCTATGGCATCTCATATCATGATGTTGTACTTATTCCCAATGAGAATTCAGCACAACCTCTACTCTACTATGTGGAAGTTTTTTTGGGTGCAGGAAACAAATTGTTCTAGAGCAAAAGAAAGTTGATGGAGGTCTTGGACTAAGGTATATAGCATGCATAAATTGGGCCCTGCTTTTTAAACAGCCATGGAGGATGGAGAAGAATCTGCATCTGCTGATCAGCAGGCTATTCAAGCAGAATTATGGGGGAACTCCCCTGTCGCTAGCAAATACGCCAAAAAGACCGTGGAAGACTTCTTGGGCAGCAAGAAGTATCATCAAGAGTGCAAATGTCATGCTAACTGCTAAGGGGTGTGTAGAATTGTAGAAAAGAGTTGGAAATGGTCAAAACACAAGCCTTCGAAGGGACATTTAGGTGGTAGGTCTATAATACAATTCAAAAGGAATGTCCAGGCAAATAACATAAATACTCCACAAATTCACACCTTGTCACAGACCTACAGCACCGAAAATACTTGCAACTCATTTTTCTCACATTAAGCCCTGCGATGATCTTGTTTGGCTCCACACCAATAACAACGGGGACTACAAAATTATATCAGGCTGCTGGCTTCTAAAGGAGGATATAAGGTTGAATTATCCAAACAAAGCTTGTGGAAAACCTTAAACAAATGTGAAATGTCACAAAGATGGAGGTAGTTTTGTTGGAATATTGCTCAAGATGCATTACAACCAAACATAAACTTTCAAAAAGAGAGATCACCACTAATCAAGGGTGTGTTTTCTATGGGGAGACAGGGACTAATACCTACCTGTTTTAAGGCTGTAAGGTTATGAAGAGAATTAGGTTGGCAAGCGTCTTAGGAATTCGATCAGGTGCTAATCCAACAATAAATGCTACGGATTGGTTCAAAGATATGTTTTGCTGCTTACCGAGAATGCAAAGTAATTTTGACTATGGGTGGGCTACATTGATCTCATTAATATGGGGTATTTGGCTGCATTGATACAGTATAATCTTCGAAATTGCACAAGAAAACCCACATCAAGTCCAGATGTTGGCACCCTTGTAATTTCAGAGAAGGGTTCGAGGGTTCAACTCCAATCAGCATTACTCAACGAATATGTCCACCGATGTTGGAGATAATCCAACCCATAATGACAGTGAGGTACCAACTATTCCTCCATTAATAGGCTACTGCTTACATATGGAGCTTGGAAGAAAAACTGTGTGACAGGAAGAATGATAGCAGCCTATGTGGAAGATAGAAGTATACTAATAAACTTGCATAGAGGAAGAATTTTAGACTTTTAGCCATCTCCCCACTCTAAGCTGAATGTTACGCTCTGCTAAGAGGAGCAGAAGCAGTAGCAGGAACCTAGGCACAAGTCATTATTCTGACAGATTCACTACAGATGGTGCAGCTACAGAGCTACTTCATTTGCCAGAAAAGGCACCTATTGAGTGTTATCACTTAGTTCAGGATATTTTTAAAACTGAATTCTTTTAGCTTCTGTAAACTGAAATTTTAGTAGAGAAAATATTAGGAAAGCTCATCAAATAGCTACAGAAGTCAGGCATGGTTTTAGTTTGCATGCTTGTAAAGTTGTAATGCTTCCAAAAATAGGTTGTATTGCTATAAGATGGTGGCTCTCACATAGATGAAGCTTTAAGCAATTAATCATACTTGAAGCTTCATCTATTAGCCCTTACAATTCATCAACTGCTGCAAAGCATAATACGCAGTATATAAACCAATATTACTAATCAAAGGGTGGTGAGATTGTTAGAGCCTTCAGCAATCCACACTAGAAATCCTCAATCACTGCAATCTGGTTTTAGCGTAATTGGCTGTTTGTAAAGAAATACAAAGAACATTTATACAGTCATATTTTAATTTATATGGACCAAGAAGCAAAAGCGCTTGCCGGCCTCAATACAATTAGATTTTTAATTCAAATAGAATCACACAAGAACATATCAGATTATTTTAATTAATTATTCATTAAAAAGTTTGTGCAGCAAGATGAAATGATTGTTGCTGAACTTTTTATTAGGGAAGAATGACACTGGGAAGAATAATGTTATGATGTAATACTGTCAAGAGATGTCCACTAGCCATCATGAGTAAGACCAAATTTCAATAATTGATTCTTTACTCAAATATCGGCAGAGAATTAGAATTTTCAGTTGGACTAAGAAACATAAGAAATAAGTTGTAACATTCTAACAGAGCAAAAACTCCAGATCTTTCTAACAAGAATTGAAAACTAAGAAAGGAATATCTCACTCTTTACAATGGTGCTCACGAGAGTTCTAAGACAATCATCTGTTAAAGAAACCACGACTATGCAATGAACATTGACAGTTTGTAATCAATACACCCCAAAAAACTGATTATGAAATTTCATATCTCCTTCCTATCGTTTAAGGCTCGTGTCAATCGTATGGAAGGGAGTAAAACAATTTCCTTGGTAATCTATTTTCATCGGGTTGGTTTCCAAAGGGGTGTAAAACAAATTTTCCAAAGGATAAATTAGTACTCCTAAATCCTAACGATCGAAAACCCCTTTTCTTTTCTAAAGGATGGCAAACTATAGTTTCCCCCAATCTCCGCTTCTCTCTTTTACTTTCAACCTATCCACCCTCTCCCTTTTAGCCGTGATCTACCCTTTTCATTTTGCCATAAATTTCTTACATAACCAAACACACAAATCTAGTTTAGGAGTTTTATTTCCCATTGAAATGTTTTACACCCAACAAAATAGAACCTTAACAGCACAAAATAAGATGGGATGAAATTTCCTTTCTTTTCCCGACAACACACGAGAATATCATTACCATTAACTCGACAGTGCTTTTCAAAATCCAAATTACCCCAAATCACCTAAAACTCTTTCCCAACTACAACAACAAAACCTTCGACCCAAAAAAATATGAGGTTGGCTAGACATGGATCAATCACAAAAATCATTTGCATAAATCGTCTCTTTCTATTCTTACTTCTTTAACGCCAAATTCTACTTAAGCTCAAATACCCTCATATCGCCAACAACCACTCTCATCCAAGTTACTCAATCTCAGTCTAATATGACCAAACCATCTTAGGCGATTTTTCCTCATCATATCCTAAACAGAAGCAACCCCTACCATAGTACCATCTTCCTTATAACATCATTACTTATTTTATCCTTTCTTGTACGTCCGCACGTCCAACTTAACACATGCATCTCTACCACATTCATCGTTCCTTCCGACATAAAAACTAAACAAAGCACTCCATAAGTTATTTTGACATTGTTGTACACAATCATAGACATAAATAATTCTTTTGATCAATCAAAAATGATACTAAATAATTATCCAAATGTTCTTTTTTTCGCATAAAACCAATTTCACAATTACGTCACTAAATCTTTACAAAAATAATATTAATAAATTGAGCAAAACAACAAAAAAAATAATAAAATAGAGTTAGAAGAGATAACTAACCAGCATAATTAGTACCATCATAAGATATAAGAAGCCGCCATTTAAAGCCAGGAAAAGTGGGGTTTGAAGTTGAAGGTGGTATTGTAATTTGTTCACTTGATATCTGTAAATTCAATTAACATTTTTAATTATGAATTTTATCATAAGCATTGACAAAAAAAATAATAATAAAAAAAAAAAAAGAAAAACAAGAGTTACCAGGGAATTGCAGGTGTTAGGATTGAGAGGTAACGGTAACGGAGTTGTGACTGCGTAGCTCATCCCACGAGCTAACGCTATGGTGTGTTTGTCAGTTGTTATTGCCACCAACTGGATAAACTTCCTCTGTGTTTAGAGTAGTTTTCGTATTTGCCGCCGTCATATATTGGTTGCAATAAATTATTATTTTATATTTAACAAATTATTATTTTTGTTGCAATTAATTTGTGATCGATGTAATATATTCTTTTTAAAGAAAATTCTCTTTAATAATCACATTGCTATGTTCTTGTTTATTTTTAATTGGTTGAGTCTTGAATTGTAGAAAGATGAAATTTAAGACCTAAAATTATATAAGTTCTACGTATTTAATTTATATCAATTGTTTTTGTAGCTTCTTAAACAACAAATAATTAAAAGTGACATTAACGAGAAGATCCAAATATTTTGCTTGGATTATCTTAATTAGTGGAAGAGTATAAAACATATTCTCGAGTTTCAACTATTAACTTAAACTTTAAGTTGAATTGGTTTAACTCTTATTTCAGATTATACAGTTTAAAGTGATGACGCTAATTTAATTTGCACCCTACAAAAGTTTCTTGTGTAAAAGCAAATTATCTGCTGATGTATTAAAATTCAAGAAAACATATTTTGGTCAAAAGATGCGAGAAATTGCTTTAAGAGACATCCATAAACCTTCACATAGTGAAAGGTAAAATGGCAAGGTTTGAGGGCAGTCTTCTCTGAAATTGGAATCCAATTTATCTAAATCTATTATCATCATGAACCAAAGCTAGTTAGTTATACTAAATCTATTAATCTAAAATGAGCCATTATCATCATGAACTGGAGCTAGTTAAATCATCTTATTGTCTTAATAACTCAGCTTGACTCGTCTCTGGTGCTTTTGTTTGTACCGGTGCTTGGCACTTGATTTATGACAAAAACTCTCATTCCTCTTGTTCTTTTCACCAAAAATATTTAATCGCAACATTGATCTATATGCCATATGGTCCATCATCTTTAATATCAGACAGCATCCTTTTCCAGAAATGTCATTTTGATGGTATGCCAATTCATGTTAAATAGTCCAATGCTAGCCACTTCAATTAGATTTCAAAAGCTATACTAAAAGTATGCAGAATTGCAAGGCTAATATCCAGGCAGACAAGAGTCTATTTACGCTACTGAAAATTTACAAGACAGATTAATTTGAAGGTGTGCTAAAAAGATTATCTTTTTTACAGCATTGCACCACCTGATTATGGTTGTGATGGTGAAGATGTTGACCATCAACTTTGATCCTCCTGCCGCAAATAAAAAAGTATTCAGATCGGAGCCTATGTACACAATACACAGCACTTCAGGACCGTGAACAATATTGCACACTTCGAAAGAATCATACTATAATGTAGAGTATCAAAATTTACAACCAAATCATACAAATACCTGTGTATATGTAAGCCACCGGAGAACAAAATTGTAAAGCTATGTAAATTACAATCCCTTTCACTGAGAACAAATTCTCACATCGTTCTTGCTATAGAACTCTCTTTAATTACCCTCCTTAGCTCCAAAATCTCAATATTGTCCCCATTCACAATTTACCATCAAACCCCAATTAGCAGCCTTCAGCAACAAGAATCCTTGACTGGATAGCAGAAGAAAAAAGCTGTAACAAATAAATTCCCACACCTACTGCATCAGATATCCCAGAGACAGAGAGATGAGCGCCACCATGCATATATACAATAGAGGGAAACCCATATGAACTGTCTTTCCACCAAGTCTCCGCTTCATCAATGCCTGCAAACAAAGTATTAACTTAGAAAACTACATAATGAGGATTATGCACACCATTTCACACATAATTTTCGCATAATTTGTCAAACATGTTTGTAGGTTTTTAAGTAATAAAAAACTCTTAATTAAAAAAAACAAATAAAACAATTTCCTTGGATTTTGCTGGCATCAAATTCCTAAATGTTTTGACTTTAAAATTATATCTACAACATAGTAGAATGGAGGACCATGTTTTTTATGGGTTCACAAAAGAAACCTACCAACGGCATTAATGATACTGATGTTACATGAATAATTGTTAATGGCATTACTTACTCTGCATGTAAAACTGCTAATACTCTATACTTCTAGCCGGACTGTTAGGGATAAATATAATTTTAAAAAAGAAGGTATCAAGCGAGAGAGAGAGAGAGAGAGAGAGATTTAGAAGATTCGGAACAGATTGCATGAATAAGAACTGAACTAAAGTGGGGACCGCATATTTCCATAGATACTTTGCCATTCAAAATACTTAAGCTAGCTCTCTAATCGCAGATTGCTAATGTCATTAAGGGTTTATTGCTTTGAACTTTTATAGAACTACTAATAAAGTGTTTGAACAATGGATAGCGATAATAGAAGGAAAAGGAGGAGGTAATGAAGAAGAGGGAAGGAAGGGAAGAAGGTTGCAACTTCCCAACATTAGAAGGATATGGTTTATTCCTAAAGAGGAAGGAAATTAATCCCTCCTCCATTCTTTCACGTCATACCCCGAACACGAGAGGATGAATCCCTGTCATTCTTTTCTCCCCATTCCAAGCAAGATGTATATGTACAATCAATTTTTCTTTGTTTCTTCTACTGAGCCCCTAAACTGAACACTATCTCCGTCCAAAAATGTTTGCCACACTGTCTCAAATCTCAGTGCAAATAAACCAAGGAGAGTAAAAGGTAGAAAGAATTTTATTAACAAGTAGAGATGAAAGGCAGCAAACAAGTTGATACACAAAAAAGAGGAAAATGTAGTAACCATAACGTTATGGAGGGAGTTTAGTAGGAATTATTCCAAACTATATTGATGAGAAAAGCTTTTTTTTTACTACATATTTTATTTTACAGTAACATACTAGCACTGTTGAGAAAGATCATTCAAAAAACCTCCAAGAATAAGCAGAGATTTTAAAGGGTGTTTGGTAGAGACCTTTTAACCTGCTGGTAACAGAAAGGAAACAATGTATCCGATTCCATGCGTTTGTCACTTTAGTTTTTTGCATTTCCATATCCGTTTCCTACTGCTAAACGAATCCATTGATTTGTTACTCTTACCTCAGCAGAAACAAAATCTGCTACCAAGGGAAGGAAGAAAAGAAGACTAAAAAACAACACATATATGTTGGCACTTGACATCTGTCCTCTGTCACACCCTCCATGCCAATACATCTTCTAATCATCTCATATCTGTATCTCTCACTACCACACGGCCATGCCCCATCACTGGCCAACACTATCAAAAGTCATTCTATTTTGGATTTCTTGTCAGTTAAAACCTTTTATATTACTCAATTTGTGAACTAAGATCTTTTATATCACTTTTTGCGAATTAAGACCTTATGTCAAATGTTTGTTTTAAAATTCAGACCTTAGTCATATTTTCCAGTGAAAAAGTCAAACAAAATGCCGTTGACCAATTGCGTGCATTTCAAGCGCCTAATTACTTTACCCCTGTTTCACTCTTACCTCCAATTTACTGCACTCACCTACAATTTTATCTGCTCTCTTCTCCAACCTCTTGATCATAAATATGCCATTTCTCATCTTCTTCATTCATTCTCTGACAAGAAAAAAGAAGTAGAAGAAGAAGAAAACTAGGTGACATTCTTCATTGTTCTCTGAATTTTTATTCATTCAATCAATCAATCAATCAATCACAACCTTAATCCCAGAAAATTGGGGTCGGCTACATGAACCAAAATTAATCATTCCATGTGGTCATCCACATAAATTACTCTGGATTATAAAATTACATTCACCAATTAAAAGTTAATCTCAATTAAACCCTACTAATCCAATTACAAAATGATGTTCAACAATAAAAAATTAAACACAATTAAATCCTAAAAATTAAATGCACAATGAAGTTTTCAAGATGAGTTAGATGTACAAAGCTGATGAATTACAAAGAAAAAGGTTGAAGATTCCATGAAATTACTTTCTGCATATTTTTTTTTTTTTGGCTAAAATCGAAGAGGGAGTGAGAGAAGAGCGAAGAGAGAGTAGATGAAAAGTTGGGTGAGTGTAGTAAATTGGAGGTGAGAGTGAGGGAGGGGTAAGCTATAGGGCACGTGAAATGTAAGCGGCGAATTAACAACATTTTGTTTGACTTTCTCGCCGGAAAACATGACTAAGGTCTGAATTTTAACATAAACAATTGACGTAAGGTCTTAATTCACAAAAAGTGATACAAAAGGTCTTAATTCACAAGTAGAGTAATATAAAAGGTTTAACCGACAAAAAATCCTTCTATTTTTTATTGTATCTTTTTACATTTGTTGTCATGTCTACTGTAACTATGCAAGTGTGTTGCCTATTGTGATATCAAACAATATTGAAAGTAAGGGTTATGATTACCCTTTTCCCCCTAACAAAAGCCATTCTATTACATTTAGGTTGATTATACCAAACTCCCCTTAGGAGTAAAAGCCTTGGATAGTTGGACAAGAACTATCATTAGATAGGCCAATACTACATAACTGCTCACCCTAATTTATAGTACAATATAGCCTTAAATGGCAGTAAAACAACAAAAAAATTCAACATAAATAAGTTCGAGGTGAAAAAGTGTTGTCTGAAATCTGAAGCCACCAAACTGCTTAAGATGGAGTGCAAAAGAATAACCTGAAATGCAAGTGTCAAATAATAACTTACCAGTTCTCGCTTGACCATTTCCTTCTCTTGCATGGTCTTCATTCTCTCATCTGATAGCCTTGCAACAGTTTGCTCAGCCTGAAAAAATAGTTGTATGATTCATTTTACCTCTATAAAGAAAAGGAAGTGCCAAAATTCTATTGCAATAACTAACAGCCTAACATAAGGCCATAAGTTCAATAAATAAAAGACACACCTCAACAAGCTTTGATCCCAGAACATCAAATTTTGACTTCAGTTCATCAATCTCTTTCTTAAGGTCATCTTCAATCTCAATCTTAGGAAACTTTATCTCATCCGCATTGTTGAATTCCCCGGGATCAATAATTTTAACAACTGAAAGCTCGTTTGCATCATCAGCCAACACAGTCTCTGCACCATTAGTTAACCTTAAGTCTTCCTCGGCTTTTGCATTTTGTATTACTTCAGGTTCCTGCATTCAGTGCGTTGCATCGTGTAAATGCAAATTATATCCCAAATCGTATTTCTTTCTGTAATCCCAACTCAAAATATTGGGCCATATTTAAAACCAATAAAAAGACCTAACAAATGGACTATAGAGCCAACACTAAACCTAGAGAAATCAACATTCTAGAGATTTGAAACAATCACCTTGTGCAATGGGAGAAGATTTTCAACTCCACTAGATAATTTCTCGTATAGTGGGAAATCATGTGATGGATCCCGATTTGTGACTCCATTAACAGATTCAAGAACAGGGGACTGAGGTAGGCAAACAAGGATCACTCTCAACTTTCTCTCTTCAATATACTTGCCAGAGTCTTTTATGAACTGCAAGATGTTATGTAAGGGAATTAAGAAACTCCCAGCTATCAAACTTACAAAGCCTTGTAATATCTTACCATGTCAGATGTAATGTCTTCTTCTGCAGTCCCAGCCGGAACAACAGTACTTTGGATCAAGAATTTGTCTTTGCACTGCAAGTCCAGAGGAGCAGCACGCTGAACTTGCATAGTAACTGCATTGGGAAAGGAGAAAATTAGTAATGATCATAGAAGAGCTTAAAAACAAAAGGTTGCGTAACACAATAATTTTGGGACTTTAAAAAGCATTTAAAACAAGTTAATCATAGATTCATAGTTCAGCAAGTAAAAGTCACCTAAACAGCACCTTCCAATTTAATCAAAAAAAAAAAAATTCAGTAAAAATATAAACTATGTTCCTCTTAGCACTATATCAATAATTACACAGGAATACGAGAACCATCTTCACAGTTTCGAGGATGTACATGATACAATCAGTTGTACCTTACAAGGTACAACAAAATGCAAAAATTTAGTTCATTTAATTTGAAGTTAATTTATACCTCATTTCAAATCAAATGAACAAATTTTTTTTTTTTTACCTTTGATTGTACCTAGCATGTTGCTCTACCGTACAAAATGTTGGGCTTACAAGAAGGATCACGTTCAAAAAGTAGGAGTTACGGAGATGCGGATGTTGAGATGGATGTGCCGGAACACTCTAATCGATAGAATCAGAAATGAAGTCATACGCCGAAAAGTTGGTGACGCAGACATAGCAAGCAAATTAAGGGAAAATACCTTGCGTTGGATCGGACATGTGAGACGGATACCTGAGGGAGCCCTGGTGCGACGAGTGGAAGGGTGGGATCATGGAGATCTCAAACGAGGTAGGGGAAGACCGAAAATGACTTGGTAGGAAAGGGTTAGAAAGGATATGAAGCTTTTAGATTTACAAGAGGATGAGGTTCTCGATCGCAGAGGATGGAGGAGGAAAATTTTTGTGCATGACCACATGGAATGATTAATTTTGGTTCACGTAGCTGACCCCATTTTTTGAGATTAAGGCTCTGATTGATTGATTGATTGTACCTAGCAAGGGGGTATTATAAAAAATACCCATAGTTTCCATTTGTCAAAACAATATGGATAAAACTTTAATCAGGTAACTTTTATAGTGGTCCAATTTGCATTTACACCTATTCATGTAGATCTTTTCAAACTTTTACGTATAGAGAGTTTAACAGCATCAACAGAAAATTGAGCTATAGCCCAAGCAACATCAGAAAGAAACGTAAAAATGTATCTAAAATCAACAGTGTAATAAACCGACAAGCTCACAGCCTTTTCAAAGGAACAATGTCAACATTGATGGCAAATGTTAACACTCTTCAAAGGAACAATGCCGAGCTATTTGGGCTCTCAATGTTTAAACTTTGGAGGCCCCGTGTCTTTGTAATGGCTTGTTTACGAGGGCTAGTTGACCATGACATTAGCCCATCGCAATTGGCAATCAATTGATGTCATCAGCCCATCATTCTAAAATACATCAAACCGGTTGCCATTGATGTGGAAAGGGTGGAGAGATGCTTGCTAAGAACTTCATAACACGAAAGGAATAAATATAGAGTGGGAAAAGAAGAAAAGGAAGCTTTTACAATGATGAAAGCAAGGAAGAGGAAGAGGGAGGGAGTGAGAGACATACATGAAGTTAGAAACTTGGAATAGTAATATAAGAGACTGTAATTTTCAAAGAAATAATGAGCTTGAAAAGGTTTTTCACAAAAATGAGAGAAAAGCATTGTCAAAATCATTGCCAATTACATGTTATTATTGCATGTTTATTCCTAATATATACCGCCAATCACTCACTACCTTATTATTCCGAAAATATACTTTATAGATAATTAACTTATGGTAGCTACACAAACAAAAATCCCACAACTCATAGTGAATAGCTCAGTAAGTCAACAAATCGACAATTCATTGCAAATGAAGCTAAAAAAACAATATAACCCAAATAATCAAGGGCATAAACTTTACCCTAAAAACACGGGAAATTATAGAACTTTAACATTGACCCACATGAGATTCTTGGAAATCATATGAATAAGAACATAATTTCAAAACCCCACATCGGAACACTGATAAACCATCAATTCTAAATTTTATAAACAGGGGGAAAGGATATATTATTACTAAAGAAAACAAAAGCATCTACCAAATAAACATAATTCAAGGGAATTGATTACAATTTACGCAATGTTAAAAAAGGTAGCAAGCTACAGTACCTTAATCATAAAGTAGGTTAATTAATTTGTATTTGATGATCGTGAATTCAAGCGAATGAAAAAGTAGGTATTTTTTAAGATACTCAAAATAGGGTTTTAAATATTAAACAAAATTGCAGGAGCAGGGGAGCGAGAAAGACATGCCAGACATCAATTAGTACACAGATTCCAGGAGTTGGTATGAACATGAGAATATCCCTCCCAATTTCTCTTAAAAGATATAATCTGGCCTAATGATTATGATTTTTGATTAGGTTGATAGAAAGTAAATGCATCGATTACAAAAGAAATTGAATTATTAGAGGGAAAATAAAAGGAAAAGAAAAACAGAAATTGAAGTAAATTGACCACAATAGGCGATTAGTTACGAGCAAATTTAACTTGTATCGGGATGCGTGCCAAGGAATGAGATGCTACGAATATTAATAAAAAGGAATCAAGCATCAAAGTTAGGAGATCGTCAAAAGGAGACTTCAGAAGAGTCATGCAAGCGTAGCCTTCAAAGTGCCTCCCCCCTATGCGCCTGCAGAATCGGAGATATTCTCCACACAGAGCAGCAGAGTGCACCTGCGGACGCAGCGAAGAAAGGGCATATGTTCCCTATTTACTCAAGTTTGGTTGTTGTCATTTTTACTATCCACCATTAATCATGTGTCATGTTAAACAATGCCTTCACAAATATATGGGTACTTCCAAAGCATTGATTTATTTACCTTACAAATATTGTACATCAGAGCCAAGTGGGAAAGAAACGATTCTCCTCCCAAAGCTATTAACGATAACATGGAATGGCACCGCTTTTAAACCAAAATTGCTACGTGATATAAGTATATAGCCATTGTTTGACAGATGACAGCATACAGCAGGAAGTCAGAATCCTTGTGACCATATTCAAGCAAAGTTTTTTTCCATTGCATCAATCCACACTTCATACTTTGTCAAAACCTAAGTCAATTAAATGACCAACCGAATTGAAACATAGGCCAGCAAAACTCGACAAAAAAAAGGATTAACATATTTAATTTCATAAAATAAAACTTGCAAAATCAACATATATTGTACGCTCTTAAGTGTCATATGTTGCTTGCATGCGGCGTTTGTCTTGCTCAATTTCTTGTTCAAACATGAAATTTGGAATGACATCGAATAGAAAGAAAACTTCACATTACTAGGATGCTATCATCTGCCATGTACAACATTCTGACCTACATGAACTTCAAAGCCTATATGATCATTAACATTATTCCTAACTGGATGAATCTTCTATAAGATGCATTGCCCCATCAAAATTCAACAGGATATGCCTTGCATGAAGATGGCAACTCATGAAAGACACCACTCAATACAAAATACTCAAAGACGTGGTAGGATTGCAATGTGCAATCATCCATTATGCTATTACGACAAACTAAATCAGTCAGAAACAAACCTGTGAAGTCAGTTTTTCCATTTGGCTTGATGATGCCCACATTAGGTCGTACACAATATTTCTTGGGGGATGTAGTCTTTACCTGTCATTACCACAATTCATATTTGTGTTAATCAAACAAAATGTTTAGTTCTAGATGCACTCTCTTTTATAAATGCTCCATTATTATATCAGACTTTCAGGTAAGCAGAATGCAAAAGACAAAGTTAAGATATTCTCTAAGGAATGGACATATACAGCCTACCACTATTTTATATACTAGATAAAGACGGAGTTGAGCATTACAAATCCTTAAGTAATAAATCCTTAGAACCTCTCGGTTCCAATTATACATCTTTCTTGGACAGGTTCATACATTGATAGCAACTTTTATTCAAAGAGAAAAAACTCTACCTCAAATATTAGTTAAATGACTCTACCTTGAAAGCAATATGCTGATCTAATTTATTCGCAAGTTGAATTGAGCATGAACTCTGTTTTTTTGCTTCAACTGAATAGACAAAGGAATGACGTATTAGCAAAGCATACCTGTTTTCCAGGATCAATAAAGTGCCAATTTGCCAATACCAACTATTCCAAAAGATGGAGGTGATGAAGTACAAATATATTATATATTAAGAAGAGATAATGTAGCAGTACAAGGACAACAATCGGCAGCCTCATAGCAGGCCTTAACTTCTTATAGTCTAAACCACTATATCGTCTTATAAACCAACCCAAAATGTTGGCCTTAACATTTTGGACCAAACAATTTGTTAAAAAAAATGAGTTTGACACTTGAAAGCATACTACTGAATAACACAAGCACCAAAGCAAATAGAAGTGGACACATAAACCAAAGGACTGGGAAGGCCTCTGCAGTCCACGCCTCTTGTATGCTAATTGCATTTCTATTTTCATTATTCGACGTGTTTTCTACTCAGACCAAAGGCCCAAGAATTCACTTCGAGTAGAAAGTATACAACAAGTGTTACCATGTTTTCATCTTTATGCTAAGCCTTTGTTGCATGGGAAAAAAAGACCTTCCCCAGTTAAAAAGATAGTTGGCAAAGTGGCAAACTGAAATACAAATCATAAGGGATGCAGAGCATTTCAGCTCTTAAGTTTAACATAGGCATTCAAAGTTATCTAAATAACTTGGAAGACAAAAGGTAAGAAAGAAGATGTCTCATAGCCACAATTCACTGCTAGTCATACACTATTGCAGTCGTTGACTTCACAATAAGCCCAAAAAAAAAAAGGAGATTGCAAAGCAAATGCAGTTTTAGAATTGACAGACAAGGAATCAATGAAAAAATATATAAACAATGAAGGATTTTTCTGCGCCATATCCCTATGAGCCCTATGCTTGATTGAATTCTAAAGTGTACTTATGTTTGTTAAAGCTTCTACATTGTACTGTTGCGGAACTTTTGTTTTAGCCATTGACTGAAATTTAAAACGGAAATTTGCTGCAGTATCCATAATTAAAATTTCACCTTGGAGAGAAATCTTCCATCAAAAAACCAATGGTTGCCTCACTTTTTCCTCTATCTTTAGAGAGAACTGTTCTCAATCAATGTAAGCAAATCATGCATTTTCGCAGGGAAAATTTCCGTTCCAATGTGAGTTAAGCAATTGCATTGATAAAAGTAATATGTTATAGGCAGGATTAAGTTGATTAGTTTTATCATCACAAAGTCGCAATGTAAAATTTTAAAGGGCTTTCACGACGTAGATATCAAACAAACACAATGGTTAACATAGAAACACAACATAACAGGAACTCAGGCAACATAGAAACACAGTAAGCCGTGTAATTTCAAGTCATTAAAACTAAAGAGGTACCGTAACAAGATAACTATATAAAAGAGGCCACAAACTTGGTACAAGACCATTCCTAATAAAACATACCTGTGAAACAAAGTTCGTGAGGTTGAATATCCAATATTTCAGTAGCCATTGTTTTCGCTAAACAAGCGTAGAATCTTGACTAGACCAACCTAAACAAATCATTAAATCACCAAAAAAGAATACATAAACTAAAACATAAGTACCAAAATTCCAAAAAGAAATTCCAAAAGAAAACACCATTACCAAAAGTAGATTAGAATCATACTATTAAAATGTTCTTCTAAACAGTAATTAGTTTTCAGTTTAAAGCAAAAAAAGGCATAATTAACTTTACAAATTAGTACATTTCATCTTTAATTATACAAATCTTCAATAAATTAGACTTTTTAACAATGCTAAACGTATTTCGCCTTTTTCCGAAATTTTCGCCACAATTGTTCAAAATACATCAATTTACGAGTGTTATACAGTGTATATAAACATAGATCAAGGTCAACAATGGCAGAAATAAGGTAATTCAACAATTTGAAATAAAATGCAGATAATCGAAATTTGAAATTCAATTTTACGAACTATAAATCGCTGCATTATACGAAAATATATACCCTAGAAATTAGCGAAATTTTTATTCAACGTTTAACGGCATTGCTTAAATGGATTCTTCAAATTTTGAAAAAAAAAAAAAAAAAAAATCGCAAAATTTAAAAAAAAAATGGAAATTCAAAAGAAAAATGAAGAAGAGATAGAAACTTACATAAAGAGAGGAATGAATCGAAGGAAGATAATGCAGGTGCTACAATTGAGAGATCATTGATGATGGTGGTGAAGCAATTGTGAGTGAAGATGACGATTTTTTTTTTTTTTAAGAAGGTGATGATTTTATTGTTTTAGTTTATTTCTGTATATCGATTGTCTATAGACTCATTAGTCCATACATTCCATAGTATGTGGTTCCCAACTAGTGACCAAAGTCACCGAGCCGTTGAACGCCTGATGTGCGGCCGTTGTCACCGTCCGACTCACTGTCTTACGGCCTCACATGCAGTCCGTGTGTGAGGGCATGGGACCGTTACCTTAGGGGAAGTCGCTCATGGGCTATGGGCTATGGGACAATTGCTTGTGTTTACGAGTATGTATGACATCGTACTCGCCTGTTCGGGGTATAGATGCACCCACCTAAAATGTAATGAATTTTGAATGAAGATTTTGTGTATTTTCATGTTACGTTTTATACATATTTTGTAAAGAGATGCTAAAACTATACTACAACTCTATGAGTATTATCTTTTTTAATAAGAACAAGTATTATTTGTGGGAGATAGTTTAGTCCATGTTCAATAATGTATTTACAATTAGTGCATATAATGGAATAAGAAATTACTTGATAACTTTGTTTTGAATATAATTTACAACTTGTTTGGGTACCCAAGTAACTGTACTCGTAACCAAGGGAATTAGAATAGGCCAAGCCCAATTAAATACAAAGTTACAAATAAATCAATTGTTATACCATGAGTATATTCCCAAATATACACCCTATCATTACTCTATAGTCTACATATACCTTCTTGTTTTTTCAATTTTCCTTTTATTTCTCCAATTTAATTGCCCAATTTTCTCTCTCATTTATTTCCCACTTTCTCTCTCCTCTATTTTTCACTTTCTCTCTCCTCTCACCAATTCAAATTTCAAGATCAAACTTTCAATTCTTCAACAACGGAAGATCATTTGAAAAAATATTTTGAGAAATTGATAAAAACTTCCAAGTCAAAATCGATCAAATTCAAGTAAACATTAACAAATTCTATTAACAAGAAGGTATGATTTATTTTTTTATTATTTGAAATTATGAATATTACACTTACATAAGTGAATATTTACAATATTATACTTTACATTCACTTTTAGTTCATGCATAATTTACTTAAAATGATTAATTCTTAATGGATCATCAAAAAAATTTATTATTATGTTTTCGAAATGTAATATACATTTTTTACTACGCAATATTCATTTTATTGAGTGAGATAACCACTTTTTTTCAATGTAATAATATTCACGTTTTATCAATGTAATATTATGTTTTCAGGACATAATATCCATTTTTCTTAATGTAATATTCATTTTACCGAAAGAATATTCACTCCCCTCTAATGAATGCTCTATAAAGAAATATTCATTCTATAATATGTAATAGTCATTGTTAATGTTTTTTTTTAATCTAAAATACTCCACTTCGTATGAAAATTACATTAAAAATTCAATATTCAAAGTAATATTCATCTTTAAAAAATATACATATCTTGAAAGTTTACCACATTGGGTAACATAATAAATATTATGTGAAACGAAATGAATGTTATGCCTTATTGTAATGAATTAATATTAATAATTTTGAATATTTTTACAGGTAAGAAGATAAAATAAAGATGCAAACCGATGGTGAATTGATGATGAAGAGAATAAAACTAACTTAAGACCAAATCGAATATTACTCATGAAGAGTTGAACATTACATATAATCAACATAAATATTATTACATACATTTTCATATCCAAATAAAGATATATAAGTTCTAAAACAGAGTAAAATGAATATTACCCGGTGTAAAATAAATATTAGACATATGAAAATGCATATTACTCATTAAAAATGAATATTAGTCAACAATGACTCATTTATAAATTAATAAGTTCAAAAGTAATAAAAATTCATAATACTCTTTACAAAGTAAATATTACATACAAAAAAGTGAATACCATTGATCAAGAAATAAATATTTTAAATAGAAAATTTTGAGGATATTGCATGTAATATTAACACTTAGTGAAGTATAAATTGTATATTCTAGAAAATGAATATTATGTATTGAATACATTTGATATTGAAAAAATGAGTAGTGCAAACTCACTCTTATAAGCACAAGTTTGAGGATGTACAAAGGTTATACTACTTCAAAATTGAAGATATATGTATTACTTATAAATATTCCATGTTCAAATATGAATATTAGGCTTTATTTTTTTACCTAAATTCGTTCTATAATATTAACAATAAGAAAAGTTTAATAAATGAATATTGGGTATATTGCTGAAAATTATTTCTTATTAAATAATGAATATTATACACTGCCAAATGAATATTACACATTAAAAAGTGAATATTACATTTCAAGTTGCAGTGTGTGATTCACACGCGCCTAGGAGTATATTTCATAATATACTCCTGGGTGTACATAATAAATTGCCCAAATCAATACATAACTACAAACAAATACAAAGCCAGGCCCTAACAAACACTCATCAGGGCCAATACGGTTTTGGTTAGTGCAAACGACCCAAAGGCCCACAAGCAAGCCCACTATACGACCTTCGGTACATTGTGCCAGGTGGCACTTTTAACCGCCATATAGCAACTGTCATTTGTCTATAAATACATTTATTTATCACTTTTTCAGGTATTCAATTCTAAGCTAATAACATTTATTCTCTCAAAGTAATACACTATTAAGACTTGACTCTACATACTTGCTTACATAGGCATCGAAGGGGCGTTCCTCGGACACACCCCCGAGGCTAGTAATCTTGTTTACTTAACCTTCGGCCAACACCTTCAGATCTTGCACTCTTTGACATTGATCTTCTCCAATTCAATGAAGATTCTACTTTGAATCATATTGTTTCTACCCAGAACACAACTTATTTAGAAAAATTTAACTTTAAATTTATATACTAGTAATTTATAACCTATCATTGAATAATTTTTCCCCCTTTTTTTTTGTCAAACCAGTGGATACTTAGAGTAATTGTATTGGGGTCTTGGGTGGGAGTCTTTAGCAATATTCTACTTCAAGACCTCAACTAGTTTTAATAACAGTTTTAACAAAAAAACCAAGTGCAACCAAGACTCATCAAAACATTTGTCAAACTTTTGTAGGTTGAAGTGGAGCCACACATCTAAAATATAAATTGTAATTGTTGCTTCTTTATGATATTTTAATGAATTAATGAATCTGAAGTGGAGTATGGAGATATTTGTTCTGTTTGGCGTAGAGAGTTTAGAGTTTAGAAGTTAAAGGTTCAAGTTTGCTATTAGAGGATTAATTTTTTGTTATAAATGTGTTTGGTAACACTTAGTTAATTGTTTAGAATTTTGTACTTTTTAATTATAAAGAAAAACATTTATGGACATTTTTTTTTTTTTTTTGTAGAATGGGTTAGGTTTGTTTAATTATGAGGGTAAACTGTCATTTACAATTTTCTTACCCAAAACTCTAATGAAAAAACTCATTATATGCCAACTTTCTCAAATTAAAATTTTGATTAGAGTTTGGTACCAAAAACTCTCTTGAAACCCTTTCATGACTAAACACTTAGGGTAAGTTTAGCCCGGTCTTGTCTCAAGACTCAATTCATGTGCTACATCAACTTATAACATTATTTAATATTTTTTTATCTCCTTAAGACTCTTTAAGACCCAATTATATTTACTTTTTTTTTTTTACCTTTAAGACTCATTTAAGACTTGTAAAAATAAAAACAAAAATAAAATAAATATAATAAAGTAATGCATAAAGACAAAAATATAATTAAAAAATAATGGACCCCACCTTATAAGGGCAAGATTAGCCTGGTCTTGTCTGAAGACTCCATCCATATGTCACATAAGTTTTTTACTATTATTTAATAGTTTTCTATCTTGTTAAAACTCTTTAATAGACAACTATATTTACTATTTTACCACTAAAACTCACTTAAAACAAAAATAAATAATTAATAAATTTGTGGTCCCCAACTGTTGAGTCTTAAATTGAGTCTTGAGTAAAGTATGAAACACGTAGTTTTTTCCTTGATATCAAGGAATAGGAAGGGAGAGTGAGGCATTCATTGACCTAACTACTATTATAGTTTGCTTGTCGTGTCTTCTTAATTAAAGGAAAGGAGTTTAGGCAAGCTGGTCATCTTTATTTGTACTATTGTGTTAGACTAAACACCAAAGCTCTATATATATGGCAGAGCCTTTGCTGCTATTGAGTTGGGAAGGAGTGATTTTGCTACAATGGATTTGTTATTAGCCTATCAAATAGAATCCTCAAATAAGGAGTTGTTATATAGTTCAGCACCATAACCCATCAGGAGCTATTATGAGTATCAGAGTAGTGAAGTCCGATTATGGTTGAAAAGAACCCAACAGAGGAGTCGATACCTTCTAATATATTCCCACACCCTCAAGTGAGTATGATAAAGAACAAACTAACATCGCTCATGGTGAAGTGGGCAGCAATGATGCTTTTATGATAATGGAGGATTACCTGAAATCCATGGCATTTTCGATCATTTTCCTTTTATGCTGCCTCCTCGATCTATTAACATTAATCATCGCATGTTTAATGCTAGAAGAACACAACAAAAGCATCAAGCTCCAAGGAAAAAATATCGTCAGATGCAATATCGAAGTCGAAAGTGAAGAATGAACACAATAATCAATTAATCATCACCAAGCTTTTTCCCTTAAGAGCCAACGGTACCAAAGTGGTATGAAAATGATGCGCGGCCCTATCCAAGTATACAGCCTCATGATCTTCCATAACATTTAGAAAATTTATAATCATTAATGATAAGAATTGTAGTAGTTATCTTCGTATGACTTGTTTTACTAAGGCTTTTCTTTCGCAATGTGTGTCGGTTTGTGGCTCGGCTAGAGGAGCTTCTCTAGCTTTTGCGCTTTGTAAAAAAAATTTAGACTTTACCAAGACTTAAACACTTTAGTGTAGGTTATTTTGTGAATCTTGTCTTAAGACGCATAGGGTTTACATCTAAGTCTCAAACTCAAACATGCTCTTACATTAGAGTTTTTAATTTGACTAGTCAAAACTCTAAATTTATTTTTAAACTTCTCTTCCCTAGCCAAAACTCTCTCCACCAAACACTTCCAAAGTATACAAAATACAGAATTTTTATAATATAAATTAATGAGAAACTATTCTACGTAGTACTTTTTTTTTTTTTATGGGGAAGAAATATTTTTTAAAAAATGCTATTTTGCTAAAAACAGTTCTTCTGAGGATGCATGTTATTGGCTAGCATATTTGCTATGAAGTTCTGAAAATAGCTCTTCTGTTGGTTTTCCTTTAGGTGCTGTTCCTTTGGCTTAACTAGAGTGACTAGTATTTTAAAAACTTTTTGTGTATCCAGAAATTTTCATTGTGGTGTAATGACTAGAAATTTATTAGCTTTAACTATGTATTAAGAAATTGTCATTTAAGAAAATGTTAAATTAAGATACAATACATTCGTTTTTTTTTGGTAGTAAGATACCATTTACAGCAAAGAACAACTCGAATCATGTTCAATTCTTGAAAATTGCATAATGAGATTCTCATATAGTCATATAACCTCATTCGATCATGATGCGTTATGATACAGTGTATTAGTTGAAATTATCTTTAATCACTTAATGTTACACTCCCAACACTAGTCACAACTCATAGCTCATTTTACAAATTTCCTCTAGAGTAAGGGGAAAAAAGGCTCGCAATATAGCTGAACAGTTTTCTACCAGTTCGGAACCACAAAATCTGGTATGATATCAATGAAGCAGTGTTTTAGACTGAGAGTGTTACCAAAAGATTTAAGAAAGTTGGTTAACTTGAGAATATTGGAAATATCAAATTGTATGATCGAGTTTGTTATATGAATTGAAACACTGTCCCATCTAAAAATCCTTAAGCTTTTCAACTTGTCAAGATTGAAGTACATAATTGGTTCAGCAGGAGATGGAACGTGGACAGAAGAAAGATTGTTATGCTTTCCGTCCTTGAAAATGCTTAAGTTAATTGAATTGACAAAGTGTCAAGGAAGTGAGGGGGAGGAAGATACTAGCAATAGCTGCAACGTGACACCAGTAGTGTTGCTTCCTCAATTAAAGTCATTGCACATTCAAAAATTGCACAGAGTTTTAATGTAAACATTCAAGTAAATAATAAGTTCAGTATGGAAAAATCTGAAAAGAAAGCGGAGATGGGTAATACAATTCTGTCATCGTCATCCTTTGCTTCTAATAATCTTGTTCCTAAACTAATCATAGACGACATGTCATTACTAAAAAGTATGCCCTTGGAGTCTTTTCATTGTCTTGATAGGCTGCACTTATATTCAGACCACAAGATAGAGAGCTTAGGAGAAGTTGGGGAGGTGTTCCATAGTATCTCATCTTCCCTAACGTTCTTACGGCTCAGTAGTTGTTCTAATTTGAGGAACATGATTTCTGAAGGATTGGAGCATCTCACTGCCTTGGAGACTTTACATATTAAGATGTGTGATGATTTTAACTTTCCGGAAAAAGTAGAAGTATCAAAGAGAAATGATGGGAATGGCATGATCTTGCCATCCCTTCGCTACTTAAAACTAGAAAGTATCTCAATGATGGAGCACCTGCCTAACTGGATACAGTTCTTACCGGCTCTTGAAACCTTTGTAATTTCTTCTTGCTATAACTTGAAAGGTATGCCAGATTGGATGCCGAAACTCACCTCCCTCAAGGAGCTTCGGCTTGAGGAATGTCCAGGACTTGAGCAAAGATGTCAAAATTCAAGTGGGAAGGACTTGTCCCTCATTGAACACATCCCTTCCAATTAGTATGTCAGGTACTATATATTTATTCATTATATATTCAGAGGTTCAACTCATGATCTTTCATCTCATAAACCATTAGTTTCATTATATATTCTGACCATTGTTTTCTTTCTTTCCAATTTGGTTGGAAACCAGTTGTTTTTCTTTCTGGAGTGGCAAAACTTACCAAATAAGTTGGTACTTTTAACTTTTTTATATCACTGACTCATTTCCACAAGGAGATGCTTTGGACTTTACTCGAGTATAACTGATGTTTCATTAAAACTTTGTATTACTTTTTACCATTATTTTGTTTTTCTCTACAATTTTGCTCTCTTGCATGGTTGTTTGCTACATTTTGAGATTCTACACTTGATCAAGAAAAATTATTAGTGACACTAATTGAGTAATTGGTATGCTGCAATTACTTTAACTGCATACATATAACATATTCTACCTGACTTCATCTATCAATTATGTTGCTAAGACATTATATTGGATCTTGTAAGGAAATAAACATGGCGGTCATTAGAGTTCTTCCGGCATCAATGTGTGTGACATGTAAACCATATATTCAAACACGGAAACACCATGTTAGGAAAGATAATAGAATTCCAATGAGTAAGGTTTTTGAAACATTTTACAAATTCTGGCATTCCAACTGTCAGATTTTCTCAAAAACAACAATTTTTTTTTTTTCTGTATAGTGAATCCTTCTCGTGCTGAAAAAAAGCTTTCCATCTACTACTTCCGCATTGATGCATGTTTGGTCTCTTTGATCATCACAATAGCAACATTCATCTCTACATTTTTCTTTAATTGTCCATATTTATTGTTCCCATTGAAGTACACATCCTATGCAAGTCAAATATGCATAAACTTTAATGTCCATATTATTGTTTTTTTAGCTGGCATTTCTTTGTTACTATATAACTGATCCATCTGATTTTTTTGGTGTCACAAGTTTTTCTAGTTTTGACATATGGCTATAATTCTAATTCCATCTTATTTAGCTCATGCTTTTGTTTAACTTGCTTCTCAGGTATTGGGATTATTGGGATGTGTTTGCTTAAATTAAAGTTTCCAAGAATTTGAGCTCTACGCAATATGTCCTTGCTAGGTGATGAGGTATGTGACAGCAATACTTCTGACTTGAAAACTTAATTAACAGTTACTTCACATCTGATCTAGTTCTTTGATGCATAATCATAACAATCTTCACTGAGAATCTTATAATCATTCAAATGGTTGGTTCCATTTGAAATTTCTTACGTTGTTGCCATAAAAAGTCCGTCAATATAGCAAATGTTTGATATAGGTATTATGTTATTTCTACTTATCCTGATTACTGATGATTCACTATAATTTGCAGACTTTATTAGTTAGTTTACTTGAGGATTTTGGGAATATCAAGATATAAATTCGGGTATTTGACATGCCTAGGAACTCTACCACATCTCAAAACCTTAAACTTGATACCTTAATTGAATCAGAGTATATGTTTGAGAATGATAGTGCATCAGCTAGCATTACAACTTCCATGGCAGATGGAATGTATAGTACTGAGGGATTGTTATCCTTTTCGTCATTGGAAGAGCTGGATTTATCCTTTTCTGTCTCTGCTGTTGCTAGGACCCTTATGAGAATTTTCTGGACCAGCATTCCGTATTCATGACTTGTAAACAATACATGCTTCAGTCACAATGCCACGTTGATCATACTCATTCGCTATGGACCTTTCGACACTTACATAGCCACATCTCCTCTGGCATTTGTGCAATGAATTGAAAGAGCTGAATGATTTACTTATTCTCAAATCTAAGCACAATATCTCTGTATCTCTATACATATTCGTCTATCTTTTGGTCGTCTCATTGACAGCAGCCACATGCTTCTCCTATCTCACTGTTCAATTATGCATACTGCTTTCTAACAAAACTGAGCCACACAATCTATGTATTTTGAAACTTTCAGACTGAAAGGTTTAATTGTTACCATATGAGGTCGACAATGAGATGTGTAATGAAATTCGATATTATTTCATTCTTATGCTCAGTCTATTCAATTCGATACTGCCTTTCTGATTAACGGAGATTGGATGCTATAGAATATCCTTTTTAAACAATCTTGTGTGTTTTTGTGCCCTGATACATGCTCTTAGGTTGTTCTTATTTGAATGTCGGTAAGTTTTGTTCCTGTGTGCTCTTAGGATTTTCAACAGTGTTGTTATGCATACCTTGCTTGTGAAATGTTAATCTCTTTTGTGGAATTCAATGAACTAATTATGTTCGAGTACCTTGAATTCCATTTTAAATAATCTTTTTCCCTTGTGAATTACAGTTTAAGATTAGTTTATACTTTTTTGTACCAAATGATGTGGAATGCCCGATATCTAGATCATAAATCTGAAGCTGGCAATGAGGCATATCAGTAATGTTCTTTTGGTTTTTTATTTACTTCTCTAGGTACACCAACTCATCAGGGCAGGACTTGGTTGCTTAATGATGTCGAATAAAGGCTTTAATCCTAGAAGAGCCGGTCAATCTGATCCTTAATAGACACTATGGGATTCAATTTGTTTTCTTAGAGTTATGTATGCCTAAGATGTATTTGATTTTCACAGCAATTTCGAATACATTTTTTTTGGGGGGGGGGGGG
>PYUH01000055.1:1358359-1461097 GCA_016808085.1 Suaeda aralocaspica | reverse complement strand
TTTTTTTTTTTTTTTTTTCTTATGGTGTTCACAATAACGTGCATGTCCTATTTGTCATTATTAGCGTATGCCTATTAAAATGGTGAGGGAGATTGTTAAAATATTGTTTAAGAACAATACATATATATTTTTAAAAAATATATATAAGACATTAATTATATTTAGTTGAGTTGGTAATTAACTTGCATGATGTGAGAGCGGTCATGAATTCAATCCTTGTTGCTATTATATTTTTGGGTATGTAGATTCTTTCGATTTTTCGTGTACCTTGTATATAGCACGTTTTTCTTTGTTTTCTTTCATTCTTTTTCTATTTTTTTTAACATATCTATGTCATTTACTGTTTTTCTTTGTTTTAGCATGATTACATGATTTTTTATGCTTTAATTTTATGTTGTTTTAGCGTTTTCAAGTTCATGGTAGTATCATGTACGTTAGGATTTTTATGTTTTTTCTAGATTTTATGTTAGACTTTGCTTTTCATTCAAACCAACTAATGATCAAAAGAGAATTAAAATTTTTAACAGGATACATGCAACTTGCGAATGAATCCTAGCTTTAATTAATTGTTATGATTGGAAAAATTGTTTTTGACGGTAAAAACTATGGCACTTTATTTTGAGTGGTATCATCTTTTAATTATCTCAAAACAGTATCAACTTTGATATGAATTTGCAACGAGTGGTACCATACTACCATTCAATATTTAACCTGTTAATCAAGGTTTTATTGCTGACGTGTCAGTTGCAATTCATTTAAACAATATAATCAGCTTTTGTTAATTTTTTTTTTTATTTTTCATTATATTCTTCCACTTTTTTCCTCTCTTCCTTTCGTGACTTTCTTCCTCTTTTTTCGATGACAACACTTTCTTCCTCGCTCTCTTTAAAGGAGTAAATTTCCTGTTTCCTCTCATCTTATTCTTAATGTTTTGGTCTTTATTTGAACATCAATTATTAGACATATGAACACCATGTACAAAAGTTGAATGAATTTGAAATCAAAAACTAACTTTAAACTATTTCTTAATAACAAGTAACATCTCAAATAAGAATCCCCATTGAAATGCAATACATATCAAAGTAAATTAAAATCATCCATATCCATTGAATCAATCTTGTTTACTTACTTAATCTTTTCCCCTTTTCTTTTCAATCTAGTCTTTTAATGGCTTTGATGAAAGAAGTGAAAAGAAAAGAAAGAAATTAGGTGGATGAGGAAGATGAAGTGGAAAGAATAGGAGAACATAATTATTTTAACCTTGATCCTATTTTTAAAGATTCTAAATTTATTGGCTTAGATGGTTAGGGCGTGTTTTCTGTATGGCAGGTTGCATCATCAATTAATGGTGCGGCCATATGTGTGAATATCGTTCTTTTGTTCTGGGTTTTACATCAATAGTTACTTAATAGAACAATGATGGATACATGTTAAAATAATGATGGTTACTTATTTGAACAATGATGGTTACTCACGTTCTACATACACTTATTTAAGCAATTTCTTACTTATTTGAATTGCAATGGCTAATTATTTGAACTATATTATTTACTTATAGGTTACTTTGTTTAATATTGATGGTTCGTTACTTGTTATAAATGTTGATAATTGAAGATTAATTTGTTATTAACATTGTGGTTACATAATTGAACAACGATAGTTACTTTTTAGAAGAATTATGGTTACTTATTATTGATAATTATTGTAATTACTTGTTAATAATAACATGGTTACTTACATGAACAATGGTGGTTACTTTTTAGAAGTGTTATGGTTACCTATTAGTAGTAGTACTGAGGTTACTTGCATTGTGGTTACTTATTGATAATTGTGATTTACTTGTTAGTAATACTAAGGTTACTTATATGAACAATTGTGGTTACTTTCTAAAAGCGTTATGGTTACCTATTAATAATAGTACCGAAGTTACTTGTTAGTAATATTGTGCTTACTTATCAGACTAATGGTGGTTACTTATGCTAAAAGTGGTTACTTACTTTAAAAATTTGGGGTACTTTGTTGGAATATGGATATAGAACGTACAAATTGAAAAAAAAATATATATAAGAAATCAAATACCCTAAGAATCTTAATTTTACAATAAACTCAAGATTTGTATCAAAAAAGTCAAATTCAATATAAAAGGAGATGAGATTTAAGAACCTAAAATTTCGAAATAATACATTGAACATTAAACATTCAATATTGTTGAAAAGAAAAATCAAGATTAATTGCTAGATTCATGCACAAATCAAATATTGCTGCATAAATTCGCATAAAAAAGGAAGAAGATTAGAGGAATAAGGAAGAAACAGAACGCAGAGGAGAGAGAAACGACGGCGGCGACGACGATTAGTTTCTCTTAAAACCCTAGGTTTTGATTGGGCGGCCGCACCATTCAGTTATTGTGCAACATGTTGCATATAAGACAAAGCCAGCCGGTTAAGGTTAAGTGGTACTACGCGTTGCAAAGCACGTCAAAATTTGTATTGTTTTGAGATAATTAAAAGTTAGTATCATTTAAAATAAAAGTGTTGTCGTTTGTAGCATTGGAAACAATTTTTCCAATATATGATTTTCATATATAATGTTCCACCCATATAAATTTTGATATCAAGTGTTTCGATATATATTAAAAACACTACTTCATTTTTATTGCTCTTTCAACCTTCAATGAATCAATTAAAATAATGTGAAATTAAAAGATCATCAGTATATTGGATAAACTCCAATAAAATTGTAGAAACAATTCAAATAAGCAAGTGACCAGTGATGAGCGATCTACATGCATGATTAGAGTATTCGCAATGGTAACTTACAAACGTTTTAATTTTGTTTGTCAAATCACATTTCTAAGTTATCACATCTGCAAGCTACAACCTTTCACAATTACAAGCTACAACATAATTTTTGTAGGTAGAAATTTTTTTATTTGTATTTTAGAGAGGGAAAAAGTTAAAAAGAAATAGGGAGTATAATATGTAGATATTAATAAAGAAACATATATAGATAAATAAAAGTATCATGATTTTTTTGAGTTATAACCTCGATTTTTTTTTCATAATGTTTGAACTTGTAGCTTGATATTTTATATTATCACAAACGAATTCTTTATATCAACCTTTTTAATTTTCTATAAAAAAATAAACAAAGACAAAGGTAATATCTAATCCATTCACAAATTGTGTTCTCGAGGCAATGTTTTATATGCAATGTTGAACTTTGAAAATGCAATGTTTAGTTTTTTATGATTTATGACCATTAGCATTTTAATTACTTAATTTTAAATAATATTCCATTTTTTCACCATCTACGTCAATTATATATAATTTATGGCTTATGGATACTTCAAGCATTAATTTTACTAAGAAAGCAAATATGTAGATTATAAATTCATATGGAAAGTAAATATACAAAATAAATTTTTGAACATTGACTATAGAAAAATGAACGTCAAGAGATTTGAACCGTATGTTGAAAGTTTTTTTTTTTTTTTTTTTTTTTTAATTTAAAAAATAAAACAAGTATTTACATTATAATTTGAGAAGTGAACATCATGACTAAAATTTTGAACATTAACCCTATAAAACTGAACATTACGGATAATGTTTGAATGTTAAAAATATATATGAAAGAATATATGCAAAGTAAGAATAAATAAAAATAACAATAACAATCCATGGTGCTGGCAAAGTTTACTACGAATACGTAATAAAAATAGGAACACATGCAACATTCTCATCTCAACACTTGTAAACTCAAAATCACCCCAATTCAACACGTGTTATTCAGAATCAATCGCTCATCCTCATATTATAATATATACCTAATACCTTCCCTACATTCTTGCTTGTCTGTCATATAATCCTTTGTTCTTATAACTGATGATTAATAAAAATCTATAACTTCCACTTATATAGCCTTATATNAAAAAAAAAAAATTTTAAAAATAATTTAAAAATTTTTTTTTTTTTTTTTTTTTTTTAATTTAAAAAATAAAACAAGTATTTACATTATAATTTGAGAAGTGAACATCATGACTAAAATTTTGAACATTAACCCTATAAAACTGAACATTACGGATAATGTTTGAATGTTAAAAATATATATGAAAGAATATATGCAAAGTAAGAATAAATAAAAATAACAATAACAATCCATGGTGCTGGCAAAGTTTACTACGAATACGTAATAAAAATAGGAACACATGCAACATTCTCATCTCAACACTTGTAAACTCAAAATCACCCCAATTCAACACGTGTTATTCAGAATCAATCGCTCATCCTCATATTATAATATATACCTAATACCTTCCCTACATTCTTGCTTGTCTGTCATATAATCCTTTGTTCTTATAACTGATGATTAATAAAAATCTATAACTTCCACTTATATAGCCTTATATATTATCCTTATAAACAATAATAACTTCTCATTTTTGTTTTGATAACCATAACAATAGAAGATACAACAACAAAAAAAAAAAAAACTACATTTGCATAAGATTTTCGTCTGGGGGAAATTTGTTAGATATAGATGGCACGACGTACCAATATGAAGTTGTTGATGGTGGTTGTGGCGGTGGCGGTGGTGATGGTTGCGTGCAATTACGCCGCGGTAGAAGCTTATGAAACGGATGAGGAGCGGGAGAATGCGGAGTCGTGGACGGGGTGGGCGAAGGATAAGTTACAAGAAGGGCTTGGGTTGAAGCAAACACAAGATGTTGGTGATGCTGGTAATCATCTTATTATTATTATTATATGATTCATGACAACATAGTTTTTTTCCCTTTGGTAATTTAGTATTTATGGTTGTTAGTGTGTGCTTTCCTTCATTTTTAAACGTAGTCCATCATTTTCAGTTTGTTATTTATTGTAAAATATTTTTTTGAGAGAAAATTGGTCAAAACACAATCAATGTAAACTTCTATAACATATAATTTTTGGCCATGATTTGTGTGGAGTGGCAGAAATCAAATTAAATGAATCAATATAATGATTTAATCCTATGTTTTTATAGTGCAATGCCTATTGCCTAAGTAACGCTTACATCGTACATTGATATGTGTGCAGCAAACGAAAAAGTCTCTTCTGGTGTTAACGATGTTAAGGGCAAGGCATATGATACAGCAAATGAAGCCTCTCAGAAAGCTGATGAAAAGGCCCAACAAGCTAAAGAGGGAGCTTCGAAAGCCGCTAAAAATGCTGCTGACAAGGCTTCTTCGGTGAAGGACAAAGCCACTGATCAGGCCCAACAAGTTAAAGAGGGAGCTTCAAAAACTGCTAAAGACGCGGCTAACAAGGCTTCGTCGGTGAAGGATGTAGCTGCTGATCAGGCTCAGCAAGCTAAAGAGAGTGCCTCAAAAGCTGCTAAAGACGCAGCAAACAAGGCCTCATCGATGCAGGATGCAGCCGCTGATCAGGCTCAGTCGGTGAAGGACAAGACCCAACAATACACCAAAGATGTCACAAACAAGGCCTCGAATGTAAAAGAGCAGGCCCAACAACAGTCAGAAAGGGCAGCCCGTAAAGCTGAAGAGACTAAGGAGACGATGGGCCAGAAGGTTGATGAAGCGAAGGAGGCAGCGGCTCGCAAGACCCAAGATGTGAAGGAGACAGCGGCTCACAAGGCCCAGGAAGCCAAGGACAAGGCACAAGATGCAAAGGAGGCAGCAGAGGAGCATTCAAGCTGGATGAAGGATAAGGCCAAGGAAGGGTATGATGCTGCTAAGAAGAAGGCTAGTGACACATTGCGTAATGCGAAAGAGATGGCGAAAGACATGACATCAACTCACTATGTTGACGATGATGATGAGCTCTAATTTAATTAGGAGATGATTATACTTGTACTAAGTTGTGGTAAGAAGTAAATGGTGTGTGACAAGAGTTGGTCTTTTGATTTATAGTTTGGTCATTGTGTTTTATAGGTGATGTTTTAGAGTTTGAAACATGGATATGTGAAATATTGCATTAGATATGTAAGACAAAGATGATGTAACCTCGTACCATGTTTGTAAAATCACTACATTCCACTCAGGAGAGTGAGAAATGTTCACTTTAATTAAACCAAAAATAATTTTTCGACAAGTTGTTTCTCACCTTCAGTTTCATTAGCAACTTTAAAAAGTCAACGTTTTAAGGAACATGTTGCTTCATGCAAAACAAAACTAAATCTTCCTTTCTTTTAGGAGTAGCATTGACTCCGCCTATTAGAACCGTTCTTTTTTACGTGCTACATTGGACCAAACATTTTGTTTTTCAAATAGCAAAGAGCAGATGGCATGCCAATGAGAGGAGAAAGAACAAAGCAATTTATGGAACTTAAGAAACCGCTTATGATCATCACTCTCCAGTAAGAACCAAATGCATAAAGAACAAAGCAATTTACTCCCGTGTGTAACTTCAAAAACCTCTTATGATATGATCATATCACTGTCCAAAATTTGTACACTATTGCTAAAACAAAGCTATCACCTATTTGCACTCCCTAGTAACATCAGTTTAATTACTCTATTATTTGTAAAGAACTATTGGTACAAATTACAAAATTGGGGTGAGCTCAAACACGAAAAGTAGGCTGATGCTATATATACATTTTTACTAGTAGAAATATAGGCTCCAATGACCAATATATAAAAATTACAGGCCCTTTTTCAAAAAAACTATAGAACTTACTACTATATGTTGAGTTAGAGGCTCCCAAATGGATAGAGCAGGAAGCATCCCTCCTAACCAAAGTTTTCCTAAACTGTCATCTCTTCAAGCCATCCTCCTCAAGTAGCAGCAGAATGTCCCTTACCCCGTGGCATTTTCTTCGTGCTTGCTGCCAAAACATTAGAATTCAATTTAAGTTAGATATATTAGAAATAGTTCAAGATCCATCTCTCACAAAACTTGGAAAGTATAAAGAGTGTGATGTAAAGCATGTACCATCTTCGACATCCTTCTTTTGATAGTAGTGAGGAGCAATCTCAACTAGCCAGTCTGGTTTCAGCTCAGTTACCTACAATTGAAATTGCTACGTATAAGATATATAGATTGAAAAATACACAAATAGAAAACACCAAACAACTTCGAATTCATAATGCCTTTGTGTTAAATCAAACAACATTCAAAATTAACACCTAGGATAGAGTTAATTGTGGGAACCCTAGAGAGAGGATGGAAGAGTCACCTGTCTCATATATTCCTTCGTTGTCAAGACCAGCTCATGGTATACAACCCATCTTGGTTGTGGCTCCATCTGTCACAAAGATGACAATGATTCAGACCCATTTCTTATAAGCAAACTTGGTGAAAAAGTAGTCCATGAGAGAGGAGGGTACATCTTGCAAAATAGGGCATGACTAGAATTGCATGAAATTAATCTTGACGAAGCCCCTAATAAAGCAGAACACTAAATAGAAAATATGGAAATGCAAGTACGCATAGATGGATTTTTCAGCTTTGACAGAAAACAAAACAGGAACCCTACTAGGAAATAGAAGCTTAAATGATCACAGATTCAAGGATACGCAGCAGCAGCAGCAGAAAAGAAAGCAAAATGAAGACAAGCAACAAGCAAATGGAAAATTAAATGATATAAATATATATTGCACAACACTCAGATAGTGCTTACTTCATCTGATCTCATCTGAAATTTCTAATCAGACAGGTCTGATCTCCTGATCTGATTTTTTGACTAAGCTTTGACCTTATTTTAATACTACATGTTATAAGATGAGATGTCATCATGTTCGTGTTTACGAGTACTTTCAAAATATGTAAGTTTTGTGATTTATTTCAATAAGGAATTAAAGCTATTTATTGCTTAATAAGAAGGCCTGCTTATCTATTTTTTGGAGCATGCTTAGATAAGTTGAACTGAGAGAATAGCCTCAATGTTATAGATTTAAAGCTACATTTAAGTCACAATTACCTTGATTTATCTTCATCCTATATGGACTGGAACAAACTCTACGAAAGGATAATGGTATTAAGATGCATTACCTCCGCAACAATTTAGTTGCTATGATTTGACATCAAGTAAAGAGGAAAAATGTCAAATCGTAGGCAACTAAATTGTTATGGAAGTAGTATTCCAGATACAAAGCACCAAAAATAAGGAAAAATATAGAGGCTATTTTAAACCAAACACCAAAAGCCACTTATCATAACAGAAACCACACAATGGAAATGAAACTTGGCCAATCTGTTTCATAATTGATTTGAACTTGTCGTCATGTAATGCTAAGATAAAAAATACCTCATTCCACAGAGTCAAGTAATGGGAACTATCTGAGTTTTAAGGGTTTTTCCACTATGTTACACTCAGTTAATTTTTCTACTGAACGCATGCATATATTAGTTACAATCCACCATCTAGTTCTCTATTCTTTGCTGGGGTGCGTTCAGTAGAAAAACTAACGAGTGTAACATATTGGACATACTATGTTAACAGAAAATACTTCTTAGAATAAACATAAGAGAACCTGGGTTAAAAATCATTAATGGGATATTTTTAAAACATTCGCATCAAGTTGACCGCAACCCAATACAAGCCCACAACATTGCAACTATGGTGTTGATTGGATCTACTTTAAATATACTTTCCTTCCACACTCCCACTCTCCACCCATGCTCTTTTTCTTACTACAAGCGATGTCACTTAAGTTGTCACAGGCTCACAGCATAATCTTACAATGCTTGTTGGATAAACTTGAGCCAAAAAATTTAGAGTTAATTTAAAACTAAATTCCTCCATTCCATAAAAAATCAAGGTAAAATCTTTCTCCCTCACAATATATCTACCACCACTAAAAGCAATTTTACATGATACTGATAAATTCTACGTTGAAATTACCAATGAAATGCATGCACTCTACAAACATAACTCCACATACCTGTGCTAAACCTGAACTAGGATGAAGGTACACTGTCTGAGGATGCTTAACTGTCCTATAGGATCCATTTTTCTGTAACTTTGATGTGTGAGGGAAGAAACCTGGAATCACAGTTGAAATATCAATTTAATTACACAGAACAAATGTCAAAATGCAGTCATCAATAAGCTGAAAATGACAAAGAAGGAGACCTGCAGTGATGGCTTTTTTGATTGCCTCCAAATCATTTAGACTAGTTGTGGCTTCAATTTCAACCCTCTCCAAGAGTCCCTCGAGTTGATCTCTTATATCTCTTGCTCGCTTCATACTCCTGACCTATGAAGTTGAAATTTGCAATTATATAATTACAATGTATGAAATTGTCAAACTGAAAATTAATTAAAACAACAGTAGCACTCTGTCAACTCAAAAGGACCAGCAACGATATATGAAACAAAATTATTACTTACAAGTTCAAAAACATTTAATAACCAGTTCAAAGAAAATACAAATACCAAAATTAATTGGTACAGTTAGAGGGCATGTCAGCTCATAGGAGTTGCAGCTACTGTTTCGACTCTCACTAACATTGAGTTTTACTATTTAGTGTTTGGCAGAGGAGGATTGAACTCTAATTAGACTGAGAGTACCCTTGCAGTAGAGCCCCAACCTAGGCCCCAAAATCATTACCAATTTTTGTCTAAAAAAAAAAAAATTAGATAAAAAAGTCCAGAGGAAATCATACCTGAACGTAATTCTCAAAACACCACATGCTTCCATAGTCGCAGGACTTCCAGTCATTGTATATCTTCGAAAAGAGGAGAAGCACAAAATTCAGAATATTACTCTTTCACCTTTCCCCAAAAAATGTACGATTGAAGCAAGCATTGTAAAATCAAATTCAAGTATAAAACCAGTATATGCATTTGCTAGTCACTTTCGCAGCGTCAATCATGATCAGTATATATTTAAATCAAGGCATATGCTTAGAGGCTTCTTACGTGTTCAGAAAAGCAAACAAGACTCATAAGGTTTGACAAACAAAGCAATAGTGAAGTAATTGCATGTCTAATGCATTTAGCTTTACAGATGATATAAAGAACGTCCATGGACATATATTCGCACAATAATGCCTTTCACCCCACCAATGTGAGCTCTCTCCTTCTCCAGGTTCAGAAGGGACAAGAAGAGGTAGGGGACAGACAGATAAATTATAACAAAATTAATCAAAACACACAGAAGTCCTCAAGATAATTAGATTAGTGTCAATATAATAAATAATATCCTGCAGTAAGTAAATTTATACCTTAAGAAGGGCAATGTGATCACCAACATTACCCTCATGGAATCTGAGCCTTGCAGTATCTGCATGGACTTGTTTGTCTTTTGGACGATAAAATATCGAGTTGCCAATAGAAAGCATTGCTGCAATGGTAATGATCTCCTCTGAGCATTTATACTTCTCAGCCGCAACAATCATTTTTGATAACATGGGATCAAGAGGAAATTCTGCCATTCTTCTGCCAACTTTAGTCAACTCACCCAACTTGTTCAGAGCACCAAGCGCATAAAGCAGCTCAAGAGCTTTCAATAATGCTTCGGAAGGTGGAGGATCCATAAAATCAAAGTTCAACAAGTCATGAATTCCAAGGCTTTTGAGGGACAGAACAACATTTGCAAGATTTGTCCGCTGAATTTCTGGGACAGTATTATCTTCCAAGTCCTGGTAGTAATTGTAAGCAGTATATAGTCTAAAACATTTTCCTGGGCCTGTTCGTCCAGATCGACCTGCACGTTGATTTGCTGATGCCTTGGAGATAGGTGTCACCAACAATGACTCCATACCAGTTCGTGGATTATACGACTTCATCTTGACAAATCCCGGATCTATAACATATTTAATTCCATCTATTGTTAAAGATGTCTCCGCAATATTTGTGGCTAACACAACCTTACGAGCCCCTTCAGGAGTAGGTTCAAATATCTTTGACTGCAAATCTGTGGGTAGGTTGGCATAAATGGGGCATATAATAAGTTCTGCTATCTTTGTACCAAGGCCCCTAGTTCTCTGTTTCATTATCTCCTCAGCTGTTTCAATTTCTTCTTGTCCAGTGAGAAATATCAGAATGTCACCAGGTGGTTGTGTGACATGTACTTGCAGCGCAGTAACAATTGCTGCATCCAAATAATCAGCCTCTGGTGCTTTAGTGTAGTGGATCTCGACAGGGTAACGCCTCCCAGGAATTTTAAATATAGGAGCAGAATCAAAATAGTCACTGAACTTCTCAGCATCAAGAGTTGCACTTGATATGAGTAACTTCAAGTCTGGCCGAAAACGAGAAACATCCTAGAACATGGGAAAAGTTGTCTAATTACATTCAACAAACATAAGCACAAACACATTTAGAAGTTTACTTCCACACTATGTTACTTCGACATTATTTCCTCTTGCACAAACACTCAAGACTCTCACAAGGTTCAAAACAATCATCTTGGACCAATCAGGCAAGCATACACAATGTACTGTTCAAAAAAATTATTTTAAAAAAAAAGGGAACATGTTTAAAACACACGACTATAAATGCAATTTCAAAGGTACTTACCAAATCAACCTAAAACGTGTTTAACTTATGAGCATGTAAAAGTCAAAACAGCAATCCTGTGTCAGAAGCTAAGCCCTTGACATGTCTAACAGACTGACACTATGATATGGAACCCATAACCAACACTCATACTAGTGTTTGAGACCAAAAATCCAAATGCTTTCCTGCTTGACTAGTTAACTACAAAAACCTAATAGTCGGATAATTTCAGACCTAAATAATAACCAACTGCTATAAACTTTTTAGACTTAATATCAGATAAAGGAACATGAGCCATCCCAAGTGGTCAATTCAGACCTAAATAATAACCAACTGCTATAAACTTTTTAGACTTAATATCAGATAAAGGAACATGAGCCATCCCAAGTGGTCACCTACTCATCAAGACAAACATCAAGGTTTTCGATTAGGAAGAGACTGCACCTACCTTGACCAAACCGAATAATATGTCTGTGGAAAGTGTCCTCTCATGCGCTTCATCCACCATAATAACACTACAAAGGTTGATGTATTAGAAAAATATTTAGGTGCATATTCAGGAAGGACAAAGTTAAGATTAATAGCAAATTTACAAGTGGTGAATTACCTGTAGCTAGCAAGGTCAGGTTCACCAAGAAATTCTCGGAGTAACATACCATCCGTCATATACTTCAGAATTGTCTTATCAGAGGTGCAATCTTCAAATCGAATGGAATAACCCACCTAAACATAAAAGCAATTACTATTATTGTAACATCTTCGGCCACGGAATTTTGAACGGACAATTATGCTTAAAATCACGAAACTCTTTGAATCACATTCACAAAGACTAAGCTGGTGACTTAAAGACGCAGAGACACCACTATGCTTCCATCACTTTACAACAGTCGGAGGATAATTTTGCTACTTTTTTGCACTTTAATTCTGATATGACCAGATGGACTTCCAAAGTGTGTGCAAGTGATGAACACAACACCATCTGTTATTGCTTTTAATTAATGACTCTAATATTTGTGGCGCAAAAAAAATTCTACTCTGACCATAAATCCACAATTCCACATCAATACAAAACAAGATAAAGACAAGTGGGACTTGTTTGATTCAAATTATCAGCTCTTCATATCTTTACTATTATAATATTAGAAAATTAAGAGGTCAAATATACACTAAGACTTAAAAAACACAAGCAACCTGACAAGGTCCATCAGCTAGACTGTTAACCACAACAATTAAAGAGCAACCAATTCACTGACTCATTTTGAGTTTTATGACTTGGCAAAAATTATTCAAAGACTGAAAATGTAAATTTATTATGAAGGAAAGTAACAAAAATAGACATTAACTACCTTTATCCAAATTACTCCCTCCTAGGCTTCTAGTCGCTTGATTTTCCAAAACTAGATTACTCTATATTTGGTTTGGAAAATTTTGGACAAAACTTGGATTGCAAGCAAACTAAGGGAAAACCGTCTGCGTTGGTTTGGAAATGTGAGATGGAGATCTCACGGAGCACCGATGCGAAGAGTGGAAGAGTGGGATCAGGGATATCTCAAACGAGGAAGGGGGAGACTGAAAATGACTTGGTTGGAAAGTGTCCGAAAAGATATAAATCTAGAGAACAAGATTCTCAGTCGAAGGGGATAGAGGAGGAAAATTTATGTGGAGAACCACATGGAATAATCAATTTTGGTTCATGCTGCCGACCCCAATTACGAGACTAATGTCCTATTCTCGTCAACTTATTTATGCCGAATTAAACTTATTTTTACTGGTCAAAACTTATTTTTGCTGAACAAAAGTAATTTTTGTTGAAATCATTAACAATTTATTAAGGGTTGAAACTAATTTTTACTGAAAATAAGTAAAAATAAGATAAGGAGAACAGGTCCTAAGGCTTTGATTGATAGATGAATTACTCTATTTTTCATAAGTGGAGTCAAATAACTTCTACAAATCTGCCCATACTTTTGTCATCCACACTTTATTTTACCCTTGTTTTTGCCATCTACTAAATTCTACTCTTACTTTTGGGTGGTACTTTCACGCGCATTTTTTTGTGCTTTGATGAAATGTAGTAGTAGCAGCTAAGAAAATAAGAGGGAGCATATGATTTCAATGCATTTTTATTATTAACTGATTGACTGAAACTTTGATGCTATACTCTTAATTTCATGAATTCTATGCCTTTAAGATCAAGAAACCAATCCAATAGTTCATACATGGAGCTTAATTAGTCCCCGAATCAGAAAATTTTCAGAAGAGAAAATAATGGGTAAACAAACGCATAAGCAACCCCTCCCACAGAATAAATGTCCAAAGCCAATACAAAGTGCAACACCAGAAGTAAAACGATCCAGTATTCCAGTAACAAAAGAACAAGAATTACCTCATGTCCTAGTTTGACACCCATTTCTTGAGAAACACGGGCTGAAACACTCATGGCAGCAACTCTTCTCGGCTGAGTACATCCAATCTGCATCACAGAGAAAGTAACAATGAGCATAAAACAATGCAAAAGGATGATGGATTTACAAATTGAACAGACGATTACCAAAGAAAACTAGTAAATTATTTATCATTATCTCTCTTTTCCCCCATTCTTAATGCTAATGTGGCATAATTAGATTGAGAATTAAAAAATGCATTCATTTATAGTACTACAAAATCATAGAAAAATGATATACCATTACCTTAAGCGCTATTAATAAGGTGCTAAAAGTGGAAATATAAATCTAATTCAAGCATAATTACACCAATGCTGAATTGCTGATATTGGCAATGCATCCCTACATTATTAACCTTGTAGAAGTATATTGAGTGCTTTTTTTCTAACCCTTAGGGTTACACATATCATTACCAGTCAGTAATATTGTTATTTCAACAATTAAAGGCAAAAAAAAATTAATAATGCAGCTAATTCAGAAAGCATATATTCATCCTATCCAACACATTCAATAAAGAAACCTGATTAATAAACGCTACTAGTGCAGCAGTTCCAGACGCCAGAAACCTAGCCAATACTTGGCTATCTCTCAAAACCAAATATTAGTAGCAACCACAACTTCACGAGGCACATCCAGAATAGCACAAGTGACCACACAGAACTAATCAAGCATGAAACAAAGGTACAATGAACTCATGAGAAGGCTTTGGAGGTTTTCTCACTACACAGCACACATAACATTTTAAAAAAACCTACACAGAGAAGCAGGCACACATGAATTTCCATATTTCGATTCATGTCAACTACCAAGCACCTACACAACTGAAAAGCCTGAGCAAGAGCAAAAGCATGGTGCTAGAAATCATAGGCACACAATCACATAAAGACGAAAAGCTTGTAGGCATAAAAGATAGTCATATAGTGAAGAACAAAGCACAGCTGTTTTGCTAAACAAATGTAAAAACAAAGCAGATTACCAAAGGAAACAATTGAATTATAGTGAAAAGCATCATCTACCAGAAGACAAACCAAGCCATGCAGTTATTAAATCAAGAAAATGAATGCGCACAACCAACAATAGACCAGCTGGTTGGGAGAATGAAGGATAGCATAAAAGAGGTAATACTATTCTATTAAATAACAATTAATATCCTCACAATTTGAATATACCAGCCCAGGCAGGCCCTAGGTACTTAAAAGCCAGTTATTTATTTACTGATGCTTAAGTAGCATAGCCCTACAGGCCTCCCCACTATCTAATGGCATTATATATATATTAGATTATAAATTTATCACAATGATGCAATCAAACACACACATAGGCATATTAGCTTCAGCTTCTATCTTCTACAAACTCATGTTTAGCTTCGTGCAATACCAGAGTCCTAAATTTGAATGAGTACTGGGACTATGGGATCAAAATCTTCACCATGTGAGATGTCACTATTATTAGAAGTCTAGAACTGATTTTACAAAAAGAAGGGGATAATTTAGAATTAAAAATAATTCACAATTCGATGCAAAAGAATCTAGCAAATTTATATTTTTTCCTCTAGAGTTTCTAAGTATAAAACACAAGTTTATTACCATTCCAACTTTTGTGTACCCGGCTTCATGAAGATATTGAGGTATCTGAGTTGTCTTCCCCGAACCAGTCTCACCAACAATAATGAGAACCTAAGCAGACAAACAAGGAGGATTAAAAATACTCACGACAACCCTCAGCACAGATAAAGAACAGCTTATAACAAATCGGTAAACATACCTGATGATCTTGGACAGCCTTCAGTAACTCTTCTCGATATGGATAGATTGGCAGTGTTTTGCGATCTTCCTAAGCACCAATTAAATCATCTCAGGGATAAGAAGCAAGGAAAATAAATTTATTATTGATCTAAGACATGAAACATAATTAGTACTGATGAGAAACAGCCGTTAATACATTAAGGCTGAATGTCACTGAAAGCATAACATATTATTGCTGTAAATTGATGAGATATTGGTTGAGTTTTTACATATTAATGAACTCGAGAACAAAAAGAAATGTACTAAATTCCCGAGCAGATAATTCATATTCAAAAAATAATTACCTCTCTAGCAACTAAAACAGGGTTTAAGACTTTAAGCAGATTTTGCAAAGACAAAAGAAAAGAATATAGCTCAATAAAGGCTTTCAGAAGAGGAATCTGGAAGAGTGTACATTCTATGAACATAACAAAAGCAACATTAGCTAAAAACCTGAAAAGAATCAATATTCAGCACAAATATCAATTTCGCTCACAAAGTGAAAAATATAAAGTTGACTTTCTTAAGGCTGAATGTCTAGTCAAGGGGAATAACCGTAACTGAGAAGATTAAGTTTTTTGGTTGCATAACCATACACAGGAAATAAAATAAGTAGGAAAGCATTGTACAAAATGGAGTAGTTGTACATGTCATCGTAGTTTATCTTTAAAGTCGCTTCATATCACTCAAATTAGAAACTTTTCTTTTTAAAAATCTACTCAGGGATTCCTTCAGTTAGTGGGGGGTGGTGATTCTGCTGAGTATTTTTTATTGTAGCTTCTAATTCCATGAGGTACCTTACCAAGTAATGAAGTATGAATATTGGACAAGTACCATAGAAGGAGCAGAAATCCAGGGAGGACATTGATGTTTGAGGTTAGATGTGACACTGCCAAATTCTCAAATGGTGTATCAAGTATCAACACTTGTCAAGAACAAGTGAAATGGAAGAGATAGGACGATGCAGACAAATAGTTCAAATGTTAAAGAGCTTAAAGTGCTAGTGGAAAGAGAACAAATCTTCACACACATGCAAAGTTGGGCATAGGTGATGCTTGTTGTTAGCAAATGTAAGTATCTAACTAGATCCATATCAATATATAGCTTCAAAATTATAAACAGGTTTTTCAAAGGGCAGAAGAGAAATCACTGATCAAGGCAACCCTATATGGAGCAAAAAAGAAGAAAACTATAAGCATAAATGTAGAAGACCCAAAGAAGCAAACATGTTTCCAGTGCAAATTGGAAAACACTGGGTTCATCGAATTTACACAAAAAGATCAAATATTACGCATTTATTTCCTTCAGGCTAATTCACCTATTGTTTCTTATTACTACGTAGAACATTTGAAAGTTGAGAATTTCAGGATTGTCAGTCAAATAAATCCATATCAACGGGAATCGAACATTAGACACTCCTATCTCCATTAAAACCTAATGAACCTGGTAGCTATGTTGTTTTTCTCTAAAAACTACAAGTTTTAAACACAAATGCAAGAATACAAACCTGAAGCTTCTCGAAAGCGGACTTAGCTTTGGATGCCTCCTGTGACTCAGTGAATATCTCATTCTCAAACTGCCAAAAATAATAACAAATGAATAAAGATAATTAAAGCGAGAGCACAAACCACAAACAAATTAAAAACCTAATAATCCTTCCGTCTTAAAATACTTGTTGAATTCTCTTTTGGATCATGTTTTTATGCAAGAGAATGAATGCATGGACCATTACTTTATGAAATAATTGGGTAAAAAGGTAGGGTATTAAATGACAAGATTACAAAAAATATGGGTAAAGTAGGAAGAAATTGGATTAAAAGATGACAAAATAAGGATAAAGTTGTTTAAGTTTATACGGGGACCACAAGTTAAAAAGGAATGTAACAAGTAAATTGAGAGTTGAGACATCTATTTAAGGTAAATGTACCAAGTAATTTGAGAGTTGAGATGAAAGGAGTATAGTATGTAAATTCAATTTACCTTGTCCCCATCTAATACAGAGGCCTTTATAAAGTCTATCTGATCTTCAAAGACGTATCTGAATTTATAATGAAAAGGTGAGAAGGAATATGTTGAACAAAAAAGTCAGCAATACAGCCAAAGAACACAAGAAAAAAGTCTCACTCATAGTTGTCTGCATTCTGATTTTTGTTTTTAGAACCAAATTTAAGGGTTGCTTTTCCTGCAAGAAAAATGTTTCAGCTTAGAGCACTGAGTCAATGACAATGGAGAACATGAAGATATGCTTCAGAAACTTCTGTACGCAATTTACCAATCTGATGGTCTTCCCATGCTTCTTGTTCAGCAAATGGATTCATCTTACCCCCAGATTCACCACCATCTCTGATACACAAATTAAAAAGAAAATCAGAGTGCAACCTTGAATTTTTATTCACCACATATATGAAAACTTATTGACAAACAATACAGAAAATTTTACAATAGCAGACCTGTAACGTTGTAAAGCTACAGCAAATCTTTTCTCTTGGTTTACTCCTCCTTCCACATCATATGCATCTGGCATTCGGTACTGCAATTAAGAAAAAATAGAATGTACACCAAACAATTAGATAGCTAATGAGTCACAGAAGAAAATCAAGGACTCTTTGATTCAATTGGGAAGCGTTCAAGACTATAAATTTATTGTAGCTTACTAACTTCATTGGTAGATAATGTGTGTCCATAGACTTAACATAGTAGTATAGTACCATATACTTCCTCTGTTCCCTTTTGTTTGATACGCTTCGACTTATATATATGCCGATGCACTTGTTTGACCTTAAATATCTTTTGTTGTACATATGTTAAAATTATAATAATTAGATATTAATGACGTACTCTTTGAGACGAATTAAACAAGATCCCATATGACTATTATGTTTTATATATTGAAAGCAATTGAACAAATTCTCTCATCTTATGAATAGTGTCAAGATTCCAAACGTATCATACAAAAAAGAACGGAGGGAGTACAATTTTACCAAAACTTCCTCTATGAGACTTTCGAAACCAGTCAAGGTATTTTATAATACAGTTCAAGAGCTCGTATACTCGTATACATTCAAAAGCATGTGACAGAAATTACCTCAGTTGTCTCACTAGCATCTTCTCTCATCCTTTTGGAGACGATCTCATAAAGTTCTTTTTTTTGGCTGCAAGAATATAGATTTCATGACAAACTGGATTTAGGCATACACTTTGAGAATCAGAATTTTAAACAAGCAGCAAAATAATCAATAATGGGGAAGCACACCAAGATTCAAGAAACTACAGCCCTAGAAGATACAAATGCTCACAACTCACAAATATTCGATGATGCATGTCTCAAAGAAAATCATAAGGACTTACAATGACAATAAAACATCAACTTCTGGAAAATTAGCTAGTAAATGAAATATGTTTTAAAGAGAGTCTCAACCAAATTACAGGGCTGCGTATGCATCTTAAAAGTTATTCTTGTACTCAAAAAAACACTAAATATAACAAGCACTTGGAAGAGTGACTCCAGAAAACATTCTTACTACATGTAGTCAAACATGACATAATAGACACTGAAAAAACTAATAAATCCTAAGTTGAAACCTTATGTTAAACCCAAAATAAAATTATCACCTTAATGCCTTCTGCTCTGCTTCAGTCAGAGCAACACCATCAAACAGGTACTGTTCATCTTCTATTTCATCTCTGCATTATGACAAATTTAGAAAGGGTCAGACCGAAAAATGAAATCGTGAACTATCTAAAAAGCAACAGCTATGCAAAAACTTATTGCTGTAGACACATACTTGAGCTCCTCCAATTTCTTTTCCTCCCTCTTTTTTAAGTATTCTTGTCTTGAAACTTTTCTGCAGCAGATCACAAAACAAAACAAAAAAAGCAACATTAGCAGACCTCACAAGAAACGGGCTCTCAACTAAAACCTGCATATAAAGTAAGTCATATCTCAAGGTGACAAAACACAAATTAGTATGTATTCAAGAAAGACAATTTAAGGTCCATAAATCACATGCAATAAGAAATGCCCACCAAAAAATGAACCAAATATATTAATTTGCAGAAAATAACAAGATGTGAAAGAGATTGCAATTTAATAAACAAAATGAGACTATCAAAACGAAACAGCTATACAGTTGGGAGCATAATAGTAACTGAAAACACTTATAGAAGCATGTTGAGCCAGAATGAAGCATTTTTACAAAGAAAATTGCAAACCCGATAAAACGAATTGCACTTGCACACAAACAAAATAGTTAATCTTACTCAATGGGAAAGACCCAAGGAGAAATCCTAACATAGTTCAGTGACCCAAGAGGTGAACAGTTTTTAACAACTTCTAGGTAACCAATCACGCAGCCTAGCAGATAAACAAGCACACAGTATATAGCTCACTTAAGGTAGAATTCTATAATCCTATGCATTAAATTAGCAAAAAATCTACCTACTTCTGACACATTAAGTTTCGAAACATTACTTACAAGTTACCATTTCACAAAGAAAGGCAAATTATTCCTTATCCTTCTGTAGACTTTTACACAGTGAGTAATAGAAGAACATATTATAAACCAGAAGCGCAACATGAAATTAATTGAGGTACAACAGGTATTTGGGTTCAGGAAACATCAAAAAGGAAGACGCTTGTGGTAATAGGCTAATATGCTGATATGAATTTTCAAAATTGGCAACATGTGTTCCATTCCTTCCATATGTTCAAGCATGTAGCAATATGCAATCACAACAAATGCTCAATTATGAATCAAGCAACTAACCTCAACGCTTCAATATCATCTTGCTCCAAAGCATTAGCTCTACGAATAGCCTCCTCTGTAAAGTACTTAGAAGTGTTCATACGCAGTAAAATAATAGAACGAGTTTGAAATTTAACTTCTGAAAAGTCGCCTTCATAAGGCAAATAGCAGATCTGGGTAACATACCTTCTTCTTTTTTTGACAATTTCGTCTCGGTNTTATGAATAGTGTCAAGATTCCAAACGTATCATACAAAAAAGAACGGAGGGAGTACAATTTTACCAAAACTTCCTCTATGAGACTTTCGAAACCAGTCAAGGTATTTTATAATACAGTTCAAGAGCTCGTATACTCGTATACATTCAAAAGCATGTGACAGAAATTACCTCAGTTGTCTCACTAGCATCTTCTCTCATCCTTTTGGAGACGATCTCATAAAGTTCTTTTTTTTGGCTGCAAGAATATAGATTTCATGACAAACTGGATTTAGGCATACACTTTGAGAATCAGAATTTTAAACAAGCAGCAAAATAATCAATAATGGGGAAGCACACCAAGATTCAAGAAACTACAGCCCTAGAAGATACAAATGCTCACAACTCACAAATATTCGATGATGCATGTCTCAAAGAAAATCATAAGGACTTACAATGACAATAAAACATCAACTTCTGGAAAATTAGCTAGTAAATGAAATATGTTTTAAAGAGAGTCTCAACCAAATTACAGGGCTGCGTATGCATCTTAAAAGTTATTCTTGTACTCAAAAAAACACTAAATATAACAAGCACTTGGAAGAGTGACTCCAGAAAACATTCTTACTACATGTAGTCAAACATGACATAATAGACACTGAAAAAACTAATAAATCCTAAGTTGAAACCTTATGTTAAACCCAAAATAAAATTATCACCTTAATGCCTTCTGCTCTGCTTCAGTCAGAGCAACACCATCAAACAGGTACTGTTCATCTTCTATTTCATCTCTGCATTATGACAAATTTAGAAAGGGTCAGACCGAAAAATGAAATCGTGAACTATCTAAAAAGCAACAGCTATGCAAAAACTTATTGCTGTAGACACATACTTGAGCTCCTCCAATTTCTTTTCCTCCCTCTTTTTTAAGTATTCTTGTCTTGAAACTTTTCTGCAGCAGATCACAAAACAAAACAAAAAAAGCAACATTAGCAGACCTCACAAGAAACGGGCTCTCAACTAAAACCTGCATATAAAGTAAGTCATATCTCAAGGTGACAAAACACAAATTAGTATGTATTCAAGAAAGACAATTTAAGGTCCATAAATCACATGCAATAAGAAATGCCCACCAAAAAATGAACCAAATATATTAATTTGCAGAAAATAACAAGATGTGAAAGAGATTGCAATTTAATAAACAAAATGAGACTATCAAAACGAAACAGCTATACAGTTGGGAGCATAATAGTAACTGAAAACACTTATAGAAGCATGTTGAGCCAGAATGAAGCATTTTTACAAAGAAAATTGCAAACCCGATAAAACGAATTGCACTTGCACACAAACAAAATAGTTAATCTTACTCAATGGGAAAGACCCAAGGAGAAATCCTAACATAGTTCAGTGACCCAAGAGGTGAACAGTTTTTAACAACTTCTAGGTAACCAATCACGCAGCCTAGCAGATAAACAAGCACACAGTATATAGCTCACTTAAGGTAGAATTCTATAATCCTATGCATTAAATTAGCAAAAAATCTACCTACTTCTGACACATTAAGTTTCGAAACATTACTTACAAGTTACCATTTCACAAAGAAAGGCAAATTATTCCTTATCCTTCTGTAGACTTTTACACAGTGAGTAATAGAAGAACATATTATAAACCAGAAGCGCAACATGAAATTAATTGAGGTACAACAGGTATTTGGGTTCAGGAAACATCAAAAAGGAAGACGCTTGTGGTAATAGGCTAATATGCTGATATGAATTTTCAAAATTGGCAACATGTGTTCCATTCCTTCCATATGTTCAAGCATGTAGCAATATGCAATCACAACAAATGCTCAATTATGAATCAAGCAACTAACCTCAACGCTTCAATATCATCTTGCTCCAAAGCATTAGCTCTACGAATAGCCTCCTCTGTAAAGTACTTAGAAGTGTTCATACGCAGTAAAATAATAGAACGAGTTTGAAATTTAACTTCTGAAAAGTCGCCTTCATAAGGCAAATAGCAGATCTGGGTAACATACCTTCTTCTTTTTTTGACAATTTCGTCTCGGTTAGCTGCCGTTTAACCATATATCAATAGAACACACACACACACAAAAAAAAAAAAAAAGAGACTTAGTAAATGGATATAGAATCTACAAAAAAAATAAAAATAACAGAAACACCACGACAAGAAAAAGAAATGTAATGCTAACTGAAAACCAATTTATACACCAATCAAGTGCTATGCAATAAATTTTACAGACCCTTAATACAATTGACTGATAGGAGTCGCATACTATAGCTGAATAGGTCTTTGTCAGAAATAAACATCACCAAAGTAAAAAAGTGAAGTCCTTCAGTGTAACCAAACCAGTAAAAAAAATGAACAGATGTAGTGGATATATTATAGCTTCTGAAAATTAGCCAACCCTTAACACAACCTGAATTTTTGAACTGAATTTTCGTAAAATATTTCAAAAATTTTCCAAGTTGGCATCTGCATATTGAAAATCATATAAGACCAGTCCAAATAAGCAGCATGGTGTAGCACATGACAGATTAACAGACAACCCAATCTAAGATGTAATAACAGTAGCAAATAAATGCAATAAATGGCAAAAAAATATTGGGCATAAGACGACTACCTTCTTTGTTCGAGCAACATCTCTTTCCTTAATATGTTTCTCCAATTCTTCCTTCTCTCTTTGATCGCGCAATCTTTCTTCCTCTGACTGCATGATCAAGTGGCAAATCAACAAAGGATTACAAACAGCAATCTTGTTTCGAAATAAACACACCATGTCATAAATCTTGTAGCCACTACCCAATCTCTAAAAGAGAACAACAGTTTTTGCATAAGCTTTGAGCATACGTATTTATACTGTATAGATCATCAAATTATTGAGTTACTATCAAAACAAACTTCAAAATAACACAAAGAAGAACATAATTAACTTCACAATGTAAGTATTCGTAAATAAGATAGAGGGGAACTAAACCCCAACAACATAAACAAAAGGAGACAAGCCGACAAGAGGAGTAATAAACAAACCTCTAAAAGAATATAAACAGCGATCTCATTTGGAAAGTAATACATCATGTCAAAAATTTTGTAGCCACTACCCAATCTCTAAAAGAAAACAACTTTTGCATGCTTTTACCATGAAGTTGAGTATCTATACGTATAAGTCTTCTTCAGATTATTAGGTTACTATCACAAAAATTACAAAATAACACAAAGAAGCACATATTATTTTGTCTGTGTGTGTGTGTCAGGGGGGGGGGGGATTTTTTTTGCTTTACGTAACAGAGAAATGTAGACACCATTCTACGAGTTTCATCAACTGTATTATATTACGAATGAAAGCATAACAACTACAGTCTATTACATTTACATCCAGTACATTAGCCTGTCAAATAATTACCAGGTACCATAATGTCCCCGTAAGAGCAAGATTTTAAGTTCGGAAGCATTTCCACCATTGAAAAGTACAGAAAGGTACATAAATTAGGGAAGAAGACGACATCAAAAAAAGCTTTATTTTCCAACTTTTACAAGGAAAATAGGTTTACAAGCAGATAGAAAAATTAGCAAGCAGAAAACAACTCATTGTTGGCAATGTAAAATATTTTCTCAAAATCCTGCTCATGCAATGGAAAAATTCAGTAAACTATGCTGATAGAGACTTAAAATTCAGGTCTACTTTATACCCCACTTAACGCAGGTGTTTTATTGCATCCTCTCTTAAAATTCAGTTCTACTATATAACCCACTTGACCCAGAAGTTTTATTGAAGACCCCTCCAGTCTCATTTTGATTAGACCTTGCATGGATCAGATCAGTAGAACACAAGATCTAACATGCCACAAATCAACCTTTCACTTGTTCAGTAGCCCTGCAAACAGTATAACAACCTTGTCTATTTGAATCATCAGCAAACGTGACTAGTAGGGAAAAACATGTTAGGTCTTCCCCACATAATTCTGATTCAAAATTTGATACTAAATCCCCATTCATATACCTTTCTGTCGAATAAATATAAGTTTTCCAGTTGGGAAGAAGAGTACAAATCAAAACACCCTAATTGAATTAGCATAGATAAGAGAGTACCTAAAAATCAGCCACTCACGTGTCCAAAAGAGAAATAATGTACACTTGTAACACTATCCAACCCTTTGTTCTTAAACAGTGAGCTGAATTCAAATCACCCCAATTCAAATCCCTATAAAAATGTGCTATAACCTTATTAGACAACCAAAATCTATGAATCTGGTTACATTTTCTCCCAATACATATTAAACATATTCAACATAATACGAAGAGTGGAAAGGAGGACAAAAGCAATAAATATGAGACATATAAACATCAGCATACCTCAGAATCATCTTCATCAGTGCCATCCGAAGTTTTTCTCTTCACTGATCTGTCTTGCATTTTACTTACAGTTACCTGCAGTAGGGCATACAGTCAACAAAAACACAACAAGTCAATACACGAATAAATCATCTAGTAGCTTACCATAATAAAGAAAACCGAATCAGTAAAAGAATTAGCACTATGCCTCATCATCATCATCGTCGTCGTCCAGATTGTCGCTCTTCTTCCTGAACCGCTTCTTTCGAGAATCAACCTTCTTTGACTCGGAAGCAACAGAAGATTTGTTCTCAGCAACAGGCATATCATCATCATCGTCATCGGCATCTAAAAGCTGGTAAGTCCTCTGTTTCCTCACCAACATTGCCGCTTCCTTTTCTTGCTTTTGATAAAGCTAATAAACAAAACATCTTGTTTAGTTCTCAAATCTTTTGAGGTGAAATTAAGGATAAACATACGGCTAATTCAGAAACAAGTAAAATTTATACTAATATATATACTCAAATAGACAAAAATGGCTATGTGTCACTTCCTTATGCAACCTTTTCCAGCTCAAATGCTCAATCCTTCCACTTATATTCCATTATTCTGAATTTCCTCGGGAAAGAACAAAAACTTTCCGAGTTTCCAATAAAAAAAAATAATAACATTCACTTCATTCTCCTATCTACTACACACATTGACCAAATCTTACTAAGTATGATAAGCTCTACTATCTCATCCAACAATACCAAACCCGACATACAAAAATGGATGAAACACCAAAAAATCCTCAAACAGAGGCTATCGTGGGAGCTGAAAGCAGAAAGTTGCACCAGCAAGTTGTTACGTGACTAACAAAAGGCTACAACCACACTTAAAAGGCTTAAGTGAAGAAATAATCTAGAACTAAGCAATGGTCAAAAAGACTATTAAAATAGTACATACAGAAGACTATAATTTGGTTAACACTACGCAATTGCCATTGGATGCAATAACTTCATCAAATTTTCTAAATAAAAGAAGAATCACTAAATCAAATAAATGGAAACTTAATTGAAAACCCAAATAGATAGGAGATGGAGAAGGCCGACTGATGAAGAAGGTCGTTTGAGGCTAAAAAATTGCCAACTGACGGAATGCCTGCTGAGGCAATCCCATTAGATTGAATCATCACAAAGAGATGAAAACCAAAAAATGACCAATGGACCACCCTTTGTAAAGATTAAAATAAAACTAGGTGAACATGAGATGTTTGATAGGAAATTAGGAGTGTTTAACCAAGCGATGCGATTTGAAAACACTCATTGAAAGTAATAATCGATAAGGTGGCGGCTTAGGGTGTTTGGGGCTTAAATTGGGTTTTCTGATTTTGTGGATCTGATTTTGTCTACTATTGATTGTGAATTTGTGGTGTTTTTTTTTTTTTTTCTTTAGATGGGGTAGTCTAGAAGATGTTCTTAAGACAATACAGTTGTCACTTTTGTGTTCTACAAGTCTGCTGAAATTTTACTCAAATTGGAAAAATGATAACATCATAAATTGATTAAGTTGAAGTTAATACTCCGTAGTTATAATAGCTAATAATAAATGCTAAAGTTATGAAATTTATCATAGCTCAATGGTTAATTTAGTCACAGCTTTGAGGTTGTGATGGACAATTAGGAATAGAGGTTTGAGTTTGTGCCTCTACTACCTACTCGAGCATTTGATCCTGAGATCATAGTTGTATGTGTTAAGAAGGGAAGCACAACATGGAAGTCTATGGAAGAGGCAAGTTACATGAAATGACAAATAGTGGCTTAAGATCGTATTGTATTATTATAAAGATATTGGACATAAAAAATTGGTATACTGCCTCTAATGCTATTTTGATTTCTAAACATGCTTTGTATGCAAATATTGGAATTAAATATCAACTTTCTATTAGAATTATAATTTCCTGATAGAAATGACTATAATTATATGTTTAATGATTTGATATAAAAAATAGTACGGTAAGTCTTTAACATAGTTTTTAGGTGTTTTTTTCCTCATGGATTGTGAAAGACACTGTTACGTAAAGTATCATCATTTACAATTTTATTCTTCCAAAATTGTGCGAGGCACGAGCACAAAGCTAGTTGGTTTCTATTGTGTCAAACCTAATAATATTAGCAAGTAGCAACTGCAATACCAACATTACCGCTTCCTTTTCTTGTTTTTGATAAAGCTGATTAATAATTTTAAACACATAAAAATCGTGGTTCGCTTAAAAATAATCTCCAAAGGTTAGCCTAATACGTAAACACATCGAATCATAGTGGAGACAAAACGATTGAGAAATTACTTTTTATAGGAATTAGCAATAGAAATTGTCAGTTCACATATCAAAACTATAACTATTAGCATTTGCAATTGAATATCAATAAATTACTAAAATTACCAAATTGCAAGTGAAATAGAACAGAAAAACTCACATTAACGGCGGAATTTTTACGAGGAACCCTAGCATAAATCTCTTCAGCAAAACCACGCGTTTCGCTCGAAGACGATAATCCTAACTCAACAAGCTTTCCCACAACATCACTAGGAGAAGAAGCTTGCTTAGCTGCAAAAAAACAATCAATCAATCAACAATTCAATAAACTAAACATAACATTAATTAAAAAAATCAAAGAAAACCAACAAAAACTTTAAAATAATTATTCAGAAAATAAAATTTAAAAAGCAAATTAAATTCAAACTCACTTAATCCAATAACATATTGAACGACGGTAGTTTGAGAGTAGCCAAGAAGAGTCATTAATTTGTCGGAAACCCATGATTTGAGGTTAGCTTCGGAAGCCATTACAATGTATGATGATAGGGTGAAAGAGAGTAGAAGAAGAAGGGAGAAATTAGGGTTTATAATTTGAAGATTAGAAATTGAATTGGGGGTTTAGGGGAAGTTTGATGATGAAAGAAGAGCAGTCGTAAGAGAAGTAAGGAGGGAGGGGAAGAAGAGAACTGAAGAACCTTGGTCCTCGATTTGATGATGACTTTACTCAAATAAACTGTATGCTTTCAACCAATAACATAATAATTGACTGGGTTAACATCTCTTAACTCTCCAAACTTAATTCATGAGATACCCCTCTAGTATCACACAATTATTTCGACTCACCACCCACCATTAACCCTTCGACCACCAGTCAATCAGTCATTACTCCTACTGCCAACCATTCAACCACCACCACACTAGAAATTGACAGTCACCACTAACAATTATTAGGAATCGAACTCACGATATTTGAAACAAAATGTGAAAGTCTAACCATCAATCCATGATAAATTTGATGTTTAATATTTCAAAGTAATGGATAATAAATTCTTGTAATCATATGGTATGAGCTTTTGATTTGTATCGTTTATTCACACATTGTTATTTTTACCCATGTCCTTTATAATTGTTTGTTTTTTTAATTAGTAACTTATTTACAATTCATGCAAACTAATTTCGCACTAAACAAAAAAAACATTATGAAAAACAAACAAAGACATATTTGATAATTATAGCCGACCCGAGGCATTGCCCGGGCCAAAATTCTAGTTATAATATATATATAAGAAGGAAATAATATTTTTTTGTAAGTAATAAGTATTTTTTTCGAAAAAAAATTTAAAAAGCTAGAAATTCAGGTCCAACCAGTCTAAAACATGTCCGGACCGGAAAAATCAGGTCCGGTCCCCGTTCCATGGAAACTGGGGATTTCGATTTTCATGACCAATCGGTTCAGGTCCGGTCTTGGACCGGTGCACACCCCTACGAACACCATCTAAATCGCAATAATTTTGAATATCACCTAATAATTCGAACACCACCCAACAATTCTAATAAAGAATTCGAACAAATCCCAACAATTCAAACCGAAAAAATCCTTAAAAAATAATTCAAACAACCACAATTGAGACCGGACATTCAAAGCGTCTTGTTGCATTATATCAAGAATCATTAAAGCAAAAAAGAAAGAAAATTGAGACCAATCTTGTGATTGAAGATGGCGGTGGTGACTTTGATGATGATAATTTAACTCACTTAGAAATTTCTGATTTCTTCACCCCTCCAGAAGGAAATAATTAAATTCCCATGGTTTATGTTCGATCTCTATATCAAATAGTATGTTTGTTAAGGGTGTGAACTATGATTGTATTTTTTAGTAATTTATTGTATTAAGTTATGAAACTTATGATTGTAATATGTTTTAATATACTTTTTAAAATACTTAGGGCTTGTTTATTTGAACTGAAAACAGCTAAATTAAGCTGAGCTGAGCTGAATTAATTGGAGTTGAACTGAACTGAATGTTTTAATATAAATTAATGATTTTTAATTATGTATGTATTTATTTATTTATTTATTACTATTGATCATTGATTATTGATTTTTGACTATTGATTATTGATTTTTAACTATCGAGCAATGACATAGTAATAACTTTCATATTAATCCACTAATAATCATTAAACAAAAAAAATTCGTTATTGGCAGTTTATATTTTTATAATAAAAAACAGTAATACATCTTCATATTTTTATGAATGATAATCCACTTATGTGGTATAATAATATTTTTGTAAATGATATTTCACTTATATTTTTGTTTCATTTGCTGAATGATAGTTTCATAATTTTTCATGAAAATTATAAACTAATATATATTGAAACAAAAGAAATGAAGATTAATGTTTCAAAAATAAATATTATGAACACACTAATAATAAAATGAACAAAATAAAGTTAAGTACAAAATAACATTAACACAACTAATACACATCAATAATATTATGAAAAAAAAATAAATTCAAGTACAAAAAAATGATAATAATCAGATTATTATGAACAAATATACTACATAGTATGATGAAAAAAATATTATGAACAAAATAAATATATATATGAACAAATAATATTAGTAATAAATTAATTTGCAAAACAATAATTAGCAAAATAAAAGAAGAGCTTAATTGAACTGAATAGAACTGAATTGAAATATATAGAGCTGAATTGAACCGAACTAATTGGAATGGAACTGAACTGAGCTGAACTAAACTGAACTTGATTTTAAGCTGAAGTAAACATGTCCCTAGTGTTAACGTTATGTACTTATGTTATGATTTAAATCTTACTCTAATTTGTGCAATATATATATATATATATATAGTGACACAATATTATATTTTTTTCTTGAAGAATATGAATCCCCTTCAAGTTCATGTAGCACCTAATGGTGAAGAATTATGTCTTGCAGATAGTGCAACTACTCATATAATACTCAAAAATAATAAATATTTACTCAATTTATACATGACGGAGAAAGAAAGGGTACCTGATAATGAAGAAATCTTGACAAATTATGTCATGTTAGGAATTACTTGGAACTGAATTTGAATCGACGTTGATAATGTTTTTGCATGCAATGTAGCATTAGAAATTATGGATAATAATGAGGATAGAAATGAGAATCATGAACCAAAGTCAATTGATGAATGTAGATATAAAGAGATGATTGGTCAAAATAGAAAGAAGCAATTGCAGCAGAATTAAAATCTCTTGAAAAAAAATAATTACTTGGACTTGTAGTCTGCACACCTGAAGATGTAAAACCAGTGGTATATAAATGGGTCTTTGTGCGAAAACGTAATGAAAAGGGTGAAAATGTGAGATATAAAGCAAGGTTAGTAATTGCACAAGAATTCTCAAAAAGACAAGGAATTGACTATGAAGAAACATATTGTTCTATGGTAGATGCAACAACTTTTAGATTTCTAATTAGTCTGGCAATAAGAGAAAAACTTAACTTACGATTGATGGATGTAGTAAATGCTTATCTATATGGCCCACTGGATAATTAATGACATTTATATGAATTTCCCATAAGGTTTTAAGTTTCCAGAAGCAACAAATTTAGGTTCTCGAGAACAATTTTCTATTAAATTGAATAGGTCTCTTTATGGATTGAAACAATATGGGCGTATGTGGTATAAACTTTGAGTGCGTAATTGTTGGAAGAAGGCTATAATAATGATCCAATTAGTCCATGTAATTATATAAAGAAATTCGACTCAAGATTAGTTGTTATTGCAGTGTAAGTTGATGATTTAAACCTTATTGGAACTACTGAACAGATTTCAGTAACAGTGGAGTGTTTAAAGAAAGAATTTGAAATGAAAGATCTTAGGAAGACAAAATATTGTTTGAGATTACAAATTGAGTATTTTAATAATGGAGTCCTTGTGCACCAAACAACATACACACAAAACGTGTTGTAAAGGTTTTATATGGATAAAGCACATTCATTAAACAGACCATTTGGTTATAAGGTCACTTGAAGTACATAAAGACCCATTCCAGCCTCGGGAAAGTGATGAAGAAATTCTTGGTCCTAAAGTACCATATTTAAGCGCTATAGTGCATTAATGTATCTTGCAAGTCATACTCGACTTAACTTATCTTTTTCAGTCAATTTATTAGCAAGATTTAGTTCATGTCCCAACCCGAAGGCATTGAAATGGAGTGAAACACATACTTTGTTATCTTCAAGGTACAAAATGACATGGGCTTATTTTTTCATAACCTAGCCAAAGAAGTTTTAATTGGTTTTGCAGATGCTTGATACCTATTTGATCCTCATAATGCTCGAACACAAATTGGATATGTGTTCACATGTGGTGGTACTATACTGCTATTTCTTGGCGTTCTATGAAACAAACTATTGCAGCTATTTCTTCTAACCATTTAGAGATATTATCAATCCATGAAGCTAGTCGTGAATGTGTATGGCTAAGATAGATGATTTATCATATATGAGAAGGTTGTGGTTTGACATATGGGAAAGAAATTCCAACAATTTTATATGAGGAAAACGCCACATGCATTGCACAACTTAAAGAAAGATACATTAATGGTGACCGAACAAAGCACATCTCACCAAAATTCTTTTTTCACTCACGATCTTCAGAAGAATGGTGAAATTAATGTCTTACAGATTCCTTAAAGCAAGAACTTAGCAAATTTGTTTACTAAAGCCCTTCCAACTGCTACATTTAGGAAGTTGACCCATAACATTGGATCATGTCATCTAAAAGATCTTCAATGATGTATACATGAGGGGGAGTAAATGCGCGTTCTACTCTTTTTCCCTAACCATGGTTTTTTCCATTGATTATTCCTAGTAAGGTTTTTAATGAGGCAACATTCAACCGCATACACATAATTAATAGACATTAGATTATTTAATATAATTGACGTCCAAGGAGGGAGCGTTATGAAAATATTGTGCACGTCATTATATCCGTAATATTCCTGAAAGAATATGTCTATTGAATGTACTCTTTGAAAGCATTGTATCCCTTAGTATTTTTAACTATATGTTTATATATGTATCATGTCTATGGATGTTTATGATGATATGTATAACTATTGTACATTTCTTTATATTCTCTCTCAATACCTTATTTATGGTTACTTTTATAATATTTGGCTGATATATACATGATTAATATAATGTTTTTCCCCATGTCTTTAATTGATTTTGTACTTAATAGTTGAGTTTGTGGCTTTAATTCCGTTAAATATTGTTCCTTGGTGTTAATTTGTGATTTGGATGAGTTTAAGCGGTTTTAGTTGATTTTTAGTGCTTTTAATGTTAATTTTATGTTCAACAGTTATTACGTGTGGTTTTCTGTTTCATTCATGTGTTTTAGGTGCGTAAATAAGGAATTATAAAGTCAACATGAGCTTAAACAAGTCAATTTGGCTTTGCCTCGAGATGTGTGCCAACTGCTAAGGAACGAGAAGCTACAAGCGATAATTAAAAGGAATTAAGTGTCGAAGAAAAAAAATCGCAAAAGAGCTGATTTTGAGAGCTCATGCGGGCGCATAGGCCAAATGGCCCAATGAGCTATGTAGACGCAACATAGGACAAGCCCGTCAACACAGAGCAAACGAGTCTCCTGTGAGCGCAGGGAAGAATGAGAGATAGTGGGCTACAGGCGCAAGGGCCTGTGTTTCGGATCCATGCGCTGGGCTTCCTTATCTTGTGCGGATTGATTGTATCTTAGGCCGAAGTTATATTATAAATAATTAAATAGGCCGAAGAAAAAAAGAAATATAACGATATCATACATGTTATTATGTATTTTCTTTTTGTATATGTATTCTTTGATTTTATATTCTCTAAAAAAATGTAATACATCAAAGTCACGTTTTATTCCATGTAATAATATTATTACATATTATTTTAATATACACGTTACAAATCTCACTTCTTTCTTTATATACTTATTTTTATATAATGTTATACTTTAAAAAGTATATGGAATATTCACTATATAAAGACATGATAAAATAACGATACTTTAAATAACATTCAAACATTATATTAATATTATCTATATTTGTCATTTTAATATTCACATTAGCGTTCTTAAGTATCTATTCACTAACATGGTATATTTATTTATATAAGTCTCATTTATATATTACTTATCATGTATTATAGTTAGATTATATATTATTCTCTTTATTTTTCTTTCTACACTTGTCTAATTCCATGCTTATATTATAGTTACTTTAATTTTCATTATTACCAATATGCATTACAATAAAGTATATTTATTAATTGAATAATTTTTTACTTATTTTACTATTTTGTAATATTGTCTTTATAATGAAAATATCAAACCTTGCCAGATTGGAATTTGTAGCTCTTGATATCACTGGAAAAAATTATTTGTCATGGGTGTTAGATGCTGAAATACATCTAGCTGCTAAAGGACTAGGTGAAAGGATTAAGGAGGGTAATACAGCAACACCTCAAGATCAGGCTAAGACCAAGATATTCCTTCGTCATCACCTCCACGAAGGGCTAAAAAATGAGTATTTAACTGTTAAAGACCCATATGTTCTTTGGAATGGTCTAAAAGAAAGTCATGACCATCAAAAAACTGTTATACTCCCTAAAGCTCGTTATGATTGGTTGAATTTGAGGTTACAAGATTTTAAATCTGTTAGTGAATATAACTCAACTATGTTCAGAATAACTTCTCAATTAAAATTATGTGGTGAGAAAATTACTGATGCAGAAATGTTGGAAAAAACATACTCCACTTTTCATGCAAATAATATTGTCCTGCAGACACAATATCGAGAAAAAGGCTTTACAAAATATTCTGAATTAATTTCTTGTCTTCTTGTTGCTGAGCAAAATAATGAGCTATTAATGAAAAATCATGAATCACGTCCTACTGGCTCTACTCCATTCCCTGAAGTGAATGTGACTTCTCATGATAATGAGAAAAAACTCAAAAACAAAGACCATTCCAACAGTAGTGGTCAAGGTCGTGGTCGTGGCCAATGGCGTGGCCGTGGATTTGGTGGATATAGTAAGGGTCGTGGAGGTTATTTCAAGAGTCCATATTCTCACTAGAAGTGGGAAATTAAGGATGATAAGATCGAGAAAGAGAAAAATGAGACCACTATTTGTTATCGCTGTGGAGTAAAAGGTCATTGGTCTCGTGTGTGTCGGATGCCAAAACATCTTGTTGATCTTTATCAACAATCATTGAAAAAAGGAAAAAAGGTTGAGACCAATCTTGTCTTTGAAGATGATGAAGGGGATTTTGACTTCGATTTTGGTGACACAACTCATTTAGATATTGCGGATTTTCTCACAACCCCTGAAGGGAATAATTAAACTTTACAATTTATGTGTGTTTGGTTTAGAATAAAACTCTCGCATTTATTTATGTTAGTTGTGTGTTTGGTTTTGAATAAATAAATAAATTTTTTTCCCCTTATGGTTGTAATAAGACTTTTATATGTTTTTAATTTATTTAAACATTATGACTTGTTTTTGTTTTATTTTATAATAATATGGTTATTGGCTATTTATCACCTTTAAATAATATGTTTAATTTATGACACTTTATTTTATTTTGAAGAATATGAATACCCTTCAAGTTCAACTTGCAACACGTGGGGAAGAATTATGTCTTATTGATAGTGCAACCACTCACACTATACTTAAGAATAAAAAATATTTTTCTCACTTGTTGATGAAAAAGGCTAATGTGAACACTATATCGGGTAGTACAAATATTATAGAAGGCTCCAGAAGAGCAAATATATTCTTGCCTTGGGGAATAAAAATTGAAATTGTTGATGCTTTATACTCCCCATTGTCTCAAAGAAATTTATTAAGTTTTAAAGATATTCGTAGTAATGGTTATCATATAGAGACAATTTGTAAAGGAAATGATGAATTCCTTCACATCACAAGTATAATCCAAGGCACAAAACATATTTTGGAAAAATTATATACATTCTCCATTGGTTTGTACTACACTAAAATCAATGCAATTGAAGCACATTCTATAGTAAACCAGAAGTTTACTAATAATTTTGTTGTTTGGCATGACCGGTTAGCCCATCCCGGTTTGACAATGATGCGAAAAATCATTGAAAATTCTTGTGGACATTCATTGAAGAGCCAGGAGATTCTTCATAAGGGTTTTCAATGTGTAGCTTGCTCAGAAGGCAAGTTGATAATTCGGCCATCACCAACTAAGATAAATTTTGAATCGATTAATTATCTGGAACGTATACATGGGGATATTTGTGGGCCCATACATCCCCCATGTGGACCATTTAGATATTTTATGGTGCTAATTGATGCATCAACTAGATGGTCACATGTATCTTTGTTATCAACTCGTAACCTTGCTTTTGCAAGATTACTTGCTCAATTGATTAAATTACGAGCACATTTTCCAGATAATGCTATTAAGACTATTCGTCTTGATAATGCTGGTGAATTCACGTCCCAAGCCTTCAATGACTATTGTATGTCCATTGGGATAAATGTTGAACATCCGGTAGCACATGTTCATACACAAAATGGTATGGCCGAGTCATTAACCAAACGTTTGCAGTTAATTACTAGACCATTGTTAATGAAATCAAAACTCCTAGTTTCCGCGTGGGGGCATGCTTTATTACATGCAGCATCATTAGTTCGCATCAGGCCAACAAGTTATCATAAAGTCTCCCCATCACAATTGGTTTTTGGTCAGGAACCAAATATTTCCCATCTAAGAATTTTTGGATGTGTTGTATATGCTCCAATTGCTCCACCACAACGTACTAAGATGGGTCCTCAAAGAAGGTTAGGAATATATGTTGGATACGAATCTCCATCAATAATTAAATATTTAGAGCCATTAACAGGAGATTTGTTCAAGGCTCGTTTTGCAGATTGTCATTTTAATGAGTCAGTTTTCCGAACATTAGGGGGAGAAAATAAACAGCTGGTAAAAGAAATAAGTTGGAATGAAAAGTCATTATCTCATCTTGATCTCCGTACTAAACAGTGTGAATTAGAAGTTAAAAAGATAATTCATTTACAAAGCTTAGCAAAGCAATTGCCAGATGCATTTTCTGACCTAAACAGAGTGACCAAGTCACATATACCAGTTGTAAATGCTCTTATAAAGATTGATGTCACAGAAGGACAACATCATGTTGCTAATGAATCTAAAGCACGCCAGAAGCGTGGAAGACCTATAGGTTCCAAAGATAAAAATCCTCGGAAAAGAAAAGGAGCAATGATTGGTAATGGCCAAATTGAGGATACAATAAGTTTTGAAGGATCTCCAAAAGAGAATATAGACATGATACAAAAAGAAATTCAAGTACCTGATAATGAAGAGATTTCGATTAATCATATCATGTCTGGAATTAAATGGAACCGAAATGAAATGGACGTCGATGATGTTTTTGCATATAAGATAGCACTTGATGCCATGGATAATGTAGAGGATCAAAAACCAAGGTCCATGGATAAATGTAGACAAAGAAATGATTGGCCAAAATGGAAAGAAGCAATTGATGCAAAATTGAAATCTCATGCAAAGAGAGAAGTATTTGGACCAGTAGTTCGCGCACCTACAGGTGTGAAACCGGTGGGATATAAATGGGTTTTTGTGCGCAAGAGAAATGAAAATGGTGAAATTATAAGATATAAAGCACGTTTAGTTGCACAAGGATTCTTACAAAGACCTGGTATTGGTTATGAGGAGACATACTCTCCCGTGGTGGATGCAACTACTTTTAGATTCCTAATTAGTCTGGCAATAAGAGAAGGACTTGACTTACGTCTGATGGACGTAGTCACAGCTTATTTATATGGCCCACTGGATAATGATATCTATATGAAACTTCCAGAAGGTTTTAAACTGCCTGAATCAGTACAACCTAGTTCTCGAGAATACTACTCTATCAAATTGAATAGATCTCTTTATGGATTAAAACAGTCTGGGCGTATGTAGTATAATCGTCTTAGTGAATACTTATTGAAAGAAGGATATAAGAATGATCCTATTAGCCCATGCATTTTTATTAAGAAAAGTGTATGTTGATGATTTGAATATCATTGGAACTCCTGAAGAGATTTCAATGACTGTGGATTGTTTAAATAAAGAGTTTGAAATGAAGGATCTTGGAACAAAATTTTGTTTGGGGTTACAAATTGAGCATTTAAAGAATGGTATACAGGTGAATCAATCAACATACATAGAAAAGGTCCTTAAAAGATTTTATATGGACAAAGCACATCCATTGAGCAACCCTATGGTTGTAAGATCACTTGATGTAAAGAAAGATCCCTTCCGCCCTCGGGAAAATGAGGAGGAAATTCTTGGTCCTGAAGTACCATACTTAAGCACAATAGGAGCATTAATGTACCTTGCAAGTCATACACGACCTGAGATATCATTCTCAGTGAATTTATTAGCAAGGTTTAGTGCATGTCCGACTACAAGGCATTGGAATGGGATCAAACATGTACTTCGTTACTTTCAAGGTACAAAAGATATGGGTTTATTTTTCTCTAATCTTTCCAAAGAAGATTTGATTGGTTATGCAGATGCAGGCTATTTATCAGATCCGCATAATGCTCGTTCACAAACTGGATATGTGTTTACATATGGTGGTATTGCTATTTCGTGGCAATTTATGAAACAAACTATAGCAGCTACTTCTTTAAATCATTTTGAGATTTTAGCAATCCATGAGGCAAGCGTGAACGTGTATGGCTAAGGTTGGTAGTTCAACACATAAAAGTAGATTGTGGTTTATCCTATGGGAGAGAAGCACCAACAGTCTTGTATGAAGATAATGCGGCTTGTATTGTATAACTCAAAGAAGGCTACATCAAAGGCGATAGAACAAAGCATATTTCACCAAAATTCTTTTTTACTCATGACCTTCATAAGACTGGAAACATAAAAGTGGTGTAAATTCGTTCAAGTGAGAATTTAGCAGATTTATTTACTAAAACGCTTCCAACGAAAACATTTAGAAAATTAGTTCAAGATATTGGATTGCGTCATCTAAGAGATTTCCAGTAATATGGTAATGAGGGGGAGTAAATTGCGCGCTGTACTCTTTTTCCCTTAACCATGATTTTTCCTCACTGGGTTTTCCTGGTAAGGTTTTAATGAGGCAGCATTTCAAACGCATTAATTTAGTTAATGGACATCCAAGGGGGAGTGTTATAATTCTTTCATAATGGTGGATGTCCATATTCCCCATGTGTTAATTCTCATCATAATTCTCACCATAAGTGTCCTATTTAAATACTCTTGTAACTTATGATTTTACTCCTCCATGTAACTCCCTTCATTATATTCACTTATGACCTTTCAATGTTCTTAGGGAATTACAAGGTAGTCATGTGTATAAATAGAGGGCTCCTAGTGTGGAGTAGACACACTTGAATAATACAAATTCTATATCCTCTTAAATATATATACTCTCACTTTCTATATTTTATAACAATAAGCTATTTAAGTAGATATTACATGCAATCTCATAATATTAAACAGTTGCACGGAATACTAATAGTTTACAAAATCTTTAAAAAGAAGTAATTTATGCACAAGCCGAATATCAATATTTTAAAGGTGATTGCTATTGCATGGGACCTCAACACCTCAAGTTTATTATCACTATATGAGATTTCAATATTTGTGGTAGGGGTGAAACTAGTTCGGTTTAAAACCGAAAACCAAACCGCACCAAACCATTTTTAAAATATGTTTCGGTCTTTTTATAATTTTGGTGCGGTTTGGAGCGAATTTATTTGAAATTCGGTGTTCGGTTTGGAGTTTTAAAATTTTGGTGCAAACCGCACACCTATCTACCCGAATCCTCAAGCCCAATTATTTATGAAGGCCGAATAGTCCAAAGTTCCAAAAGAACCTAAATAAACCCTAACCCAATTGTTTATTTGTTATGAAGATTATTTTATGTATATTAGATACTTGGATAATAAATATATGCCTATATATTTTTAGCTGGTCAAGTAGGATTTGAGGGAACACAAGTAGAAAAAAATGTCCTACAAAATTATGGTTCGGTTTGGATTCAAAAGTAGAAGACCGAAATTTTGTGGTATGGTGTGGTTTGACTATAACATAATTTGGATTAGATTGGAGTGAAAAATCAAAGACTGAAATATAATGGTTTGGATTTGGAGTTGGCTAAAGTCCAAACTGCACACCGAACTTTAACCCTTAATTTGTGGTGTATTATTATTATTGCACAAGATCTCTATATTTTAAAGTTGGGTACTATTGCACGTCACTCAATTTAAAAATTTAAATATAAAACTATTGCATGAGATACAAATAGTTAACAAAACTACTATATTGAACGGGTGACAATGATAATTAAAAAGTTATTTGAGTATAATGTACATGATATCTCCATGTTTAAATAATTTGTTATTTCACCAATTTAATCGAAATAATAATGATATTTTGAATGATTTTAGTACAATAAAAAATTTTTGGAAAAAGTGATAATAAAAATCCCAACTTTGAAGGTTCTGCTCAAATTAATCCCAACTTTGATTAATCCAGGTATAATCCCAACTTATACCAAATTTTCCTTAAATGATCCATAACCTGCTGAGGGCATTTGATAACCTGCAGAATAAGGTAAAGTGCTACATGTCTCATTCTTATTGGTTATAATTTATTTAATTCAAATTTTAAAAATAATTAAGTCAATTAACTCTAATTTGTTCAATACTTTAATTTTTTAAATTCTAACACCAACAATTTTACCACTGCCCCATCACCTTCAAGACCAAACTAGCTCACCACAACTCCACTACGACCACCCAATTATACACACAAGCACAAAACCCATCCCACAACAGTAAACACCACCACTCCATCATATCACTCTGGCACACTGCCGTAACAATTGATTATTAGAACATGGAGAAGGAAACTACTCTGACCATTGCCGCCGACCTCAACGCCACAACCACCCCAATCACTTTCCCTAACCCTACTATCACCCAACCATTCAATAATCCACCAAATATAAGTCAAAAGCACATCAATTTATCATTTATGGTGGTGGTGGTGAAATCCACCAAATATAAGTCAAAAGCACATAAATTTATCAATTTATCATTTATGGTCTCAATAATTTAAAGTTGACTACTATTGCACGTGATTTTAATATAGAATTATTGCAAGAGATATCGATCATTAGTTAACAAAAAACATAATTGCACGGGATCACAATGAAAACTATAGAAGTTGTTTTTATAAAAAGTACATGAAATCTCAAATTTATATATGAGAACAACTTTAATTATTATTTTTATTTCACTAATTTTAAAGAAATAATATTGATACATATGATGCATGGTTTTATTACATATATATTGATTTTTTTTTGTTATTCCGTAATACAATGAAAATATTTTGCTGTGACTATTTAGCGATATGATTATTTTTATTGTTAATTTAACTTTTAAGGCATTATACTAGTTTATACTAAAATAGAGTTACCTCACCCTAGGGGTGTGCAAAACCGTATATCGGAATTTTTCCGATCCGGAAATTCGGATATTCGGATTTTCAATCAAAAGCAAAAAAAAAAAATTGATTTTGTTCCAGAAAAATTGTAAATCCGGATATTCGAATCGGAAATCCAGATATCTGGTTCCAAATTATACACCAAAATTTTCCCCAAAACTTACATTTATATCTTAGAAAACGAGAAAACCCGAATTCCGAATTTTGTTTTCCTTAAAAATTCGGAATCTGAATTTTTAAAAATCCAAACCGTATCCGGTCTGGTTATCGGTTTAAAAATCCGCATATCCGTTCCTGTTTTTCCGAATTTAAAAAAATTGGATCAAATATTCGAAATTGCATAACGAAAAATAAGAAAATTGGACTGGAAATTCGGAAACGGAATTTTTTGCACAGCCCTAACTCACCCCAAACAATGCCACGTGTCACGCTTTGATTAAATGTTTTTACTGCAATTGTTTAAAACTTTATAATGTAAGAGTTAATTGTTATACACATATATATAGGAAGAGGTTCAAATGAGAACCCTCTGTATATGAGAACTGTGAGAACTAAATCAAAACTCCTTTATTCAATAAATATTTTTTTACTTTTCTAAGTGTTATAGTGTTACTTTATATCTATTTTAATAGTAACAAGCTATAGTCATTTATTTCAAGTGTTTTAAGCTATCATATATAATTGACATATAAGCAATGACTATGACCACCTAAATATTATACGATTTTTAAATGCCTTAAAAATTAACTAAATTTTGTTTAAATTGAAAACTAAGGGTATACCTAGTTATAATACATTGTTAATAAGTTATTGCAACTTTTAAATGTATCTAATATGGTCGTTATTCAGTAGTTCTCACGGTTCTCATATAAAGAGGGTTCTCATGGGATCCTCCCCCCCCCATATATATATATATAAAGATAAAAACTATACATAATAATACGTATGTTTAATATGCATTAAAAATTTGATTTATCACCATTTTGTGTATTGAATGGTAAAAGACAATTTTTATTTATATATTGTTTAAAAAAATATCATACAAGTAAGATTATAGTATAATATAACTAAATGAATATTTATATTAATACATAACAATATTTTAATTAGGATAAGTATTATTATTTGTGAGGTAATATAAAATACCCGTTTTCAAACAAAATATTGTATTAGCCCGTGCATCGCACAAATTATAACACTAGTGATAAAAATACTCACAAGTAGGGTGCTCATCAGTCTAAAATCGAACCGGACCAAACCTGAAAAACTCGGATTGGACTGAAGATCAGTTAGAAAAATTTAAGGACCGGAGACCAGACCGATTGTGCTATGACTTGGACCGGATTGAAAACCAATTCAAAATCCAGAATAGACCATTTGTGACTAGTGAAACTTTCACCTTAAAAGTAATTTTTTATATACTTAAAAATGAAAAAGCGAAAAAAATAGTATAATAAAAAAACCAAAAATTTAATTTTTTTGGAAGCTAAGTAGAAGTAGATTGTAATAACCTTTTTTCTACTGAACTATCAATTAATGAAATTTATAGATTTATAAGTTTTTAATATTTTTGTGAGTAAAAATCGGTCCGGTCTAAGACCATTCTGTAAATGATTTTGGACCAAAACAAGTCGAAAACGAGCATCTAAATTTAATGATCTGGAGATCGAACCGATCTTAGCTGATTTGGTCTAAGGCCTGTCCGGTCCGTACTAGTCTCTCTTTATCCACTTTCTTACTATAAGATACTAAAGTTGGTGAGTTTTTTTTTGTTATTATTTTAAAATTTTAAATTATACATATCAATTTAACTAATCTAGTGAAAATTACACTTATCGTTGGAGACTAGATCGATAAAAGAATTGGTTAGTCCTCAATCCAAATTCTATCTCCTAACTCAAACATAATAAACTTAGCTATATGATGAGCTATCATATTGGTTTTCCTCGTGAATACTTTTTTGAGATGCTTTCAAGGTGACGCTGATGGGTGTAATTGTGATGTGGGGGTTATGGAAGATTGGAGGGTGGTGGACTAGGGTGGTGGACTAGGGTGTGGTTTTGTTGTATAGGACACTGGGGAAATGCGGTGGTTGTAGGGGTGCAACATGCTTTGGGGCAGATCATCTCGCAGGTGCACAAAGTTGAGGCTCTCTAATTTAGGTTGAAGATGGCATGGGAGGTGGGTTATCGAAGGGAGTGGTCAAAGGCTTATTAATACTACGAGGAAAGTTATGAGTGCAGGTCTGTGATGGACTGATGGATATGGAGGTTTAGGTTGATGAAATTCTTTGTCTTGCTTAGTTGGTGAGAGAAATTAATCACAATAATGAAACTTACACACCAATCACATTTCTACTTTTACCATACCACTCCTTATTTTATTTTTTTCTCTTAATTTTTTATTTTGATTTTTATTCCACCATATCCATTAATTGAAGATATGAATTTTTATTATTATGAAGTAAGCTATAATTAGTACCTAACTAAGCATTTAATACAATTTGTAAATTTGCTCATTTGTAATTAATTAAAATTTACGATTTAGTAGAAGATAATGTTTTAGAAATTCGTTGTAAATGTATTGTTATTTTCTTAATTTAAATTAGCGGCATGCAATTAAAATTTAGGCAATTAATTACATTTTTTATAAGATATAACAAACATAATAGATACTTTATTTAAATCTAATTTATACAATTATAACCAACACACGATACTTCATCATTATAAATTGAAATGGCACTTAAATACGGAGTACAAAACATACTTACTTATAAACAAAATAGCACATTAATTTAGAGTTCTCCAATTTTTTTTTTTTGGTTCCATTAGAACATTCTTGAGGGTCAGTCGATCATGTTCGTTCGTCCTCCCTAATTCCTTATTAAGTATTTTTTTTTTTAAAGTTTGGCTATCAACCGGTCTTGTTATCGTAAGCTTCATCATTTTCCATTAACAAAATAATTGGTCTTGCATTCCTTTTGCCTTTGATCGACTTTGTAAAACTTTCTAATAATATCAACTCAGAAGTATGTATCTCTTTATCTCCGATGATCATATTGTGAATTTTAATATATGCTTTCATGATGTTGGGAATCATATGTTCAACGTAAGCTCTTGCAGCTTGTAAAATAATGTATCACCCCCAAAATCCTCACTTTCTAATACTTACCTTTGTATTAAAAACGTCGAGGATTATGTGAGTATTAGCGCGTGTCATGCTACGACTAATTATGAAATAAACTAGTTGCAACGCTAAGGCTTAAGGTATTACAAACATTTCAAAATAAACATCAAAGTCAAACTAACACAACAAAAGTCTTTTACTAATAAGTGAAACCATATTATTTAAACTCTTGCAATTATAACCACAATTGGCCTTTATTGAAAACCAACACAAAAGAAATTAAATCGAATGGTGATACTTCACAACCTAGGAATCCAGAAGGACATTTTTGGCTCTTATGAACCCAAAGATATAATGCTCGATTCTTTGGGTTTTCGATTGGTCTCAAATGGCTAGTCTACCATCAGCCACTCATTACTTTTTCAGGATAATCCGATGTCGCAAATGGATCATAACCTTCATGAAACAATTCAAAGTTGTCGTCGTAGCAAATATTATTAATGCTACGACTGCGACTACTTTCTTCTAGGCTGAGTGGCTCCAAATCCGTCCAAAGATCCCAATCCGCCATATGATTTGGTATCAGAATACCATGCTCATTATCATTCCCTTCATCAGTTACTTCGTCTTGTGAGCTGCTCCTATCATCACCATTTTCTTGGTTTTCAGCATCAGCAACATTACCTCTTGACTCGGACTCATCCCTAGGATTGATTACTGAGTGACACAGTTTAGTGCCCAACCCAAATACAAACCCATGCACCGATTCAGCTTGTGTTTCCACAAATTGTGGGTCCTCTATGGCGGGAACTTTATTTTTTGGATTTGGGTGAGGATTATTCTCCAAAATGGGAATTTCGTGCTGTAGTTGTGGCTGTTGTGGGTCCATTTCGGACCCAGCATAATGCTTGTACCGGTTGTGCCCCATGTAGACCTGCCTAGATGGGCGCTCATGGTTGTGCTTGAAAGTGTAGGTTATTATGTACATACTCGGGTCAATAGGGCTCCTCTCTACTTGCTTCCTTGCATGGCACCCACTCATACTATTACACTTGTAATAACTTCTGTACATAGGAAATTTAAAATATATTATATTATTTTTTTTGTTCAAATTCAATGAGACGGAAAAATCAGTAACGTATATATAGGGGCGGAGCCAAGAATATAGATGGACACCACACAAACTTGCTGATCACGGATAATTGCAGACAAATAAATTAACAACACGACAAATCAATTAACAATATCAAATAATAATACATATATAAAATTAATAATAATAATAATAATTTAATACTATTGCAATTAATCTCTATGATTTTTTTTATTGTGAAGTCGGTTAGCAATCAATTCCACAATAATATTTACAAACAAATATTACTCAAGATAAGTTAAATAATAACTAATGAAGCTGATAAGTGACATCAAATGAGAACTTGGAAAGTTATTTGGATAGAGTTGAGCAACTTTAACTAAATCAAATGAGCACTCTTGCGCATAATTTCAATACTTGATAATTAGTTAATAGAATATATAAACTTTAGACTATTAACCCAAACAAAAAAAATTTAAAAAAGTATCCCAAGTTGCAATAGCTAAAATATAAATAGATAAAAAAACATCTCAAACTTTACCAAGATAAATGAAGAAAGCATGTGGGTACTTATACAACAACAGAGGGGGGAGGGAAAAAATTGATTGACTAGTCAAAAAGTTATTTGGTGACTCATTATCCTCCCATATGATACTCTTCTCTTCCTTCATCTTCGTGGGAACTACCTTCTCACCACCATTCTTGTCTGAATAAAGCTTTAACAATTTCATTAAAGCATTTTTTTCTTGGAATGTGTGCTCATGTCATCTGTCGTCACGTGTATATACATACATACATACATACATTTATTTATTTATTTATATATATTTAAATGGAGGGAGTAGTAACATTAACTAACATATATTTCATACAAATTTTACCTTGGATATGGATTACCCTTGATATTTTTTTGACCATACTTACGCCATGTCCACCTATCATCATTTATCTCCTCGTATTTACATTTTAGCGACTTTCTATTTCCAAACCTCCTGTGAATAAACCAACCATACAAAAAATATAAATTCGATCAATTCAATTAAGACAAATGAATAATATATATAATAAACATTTACCGACCTTTTTTGTAGGTAAAGCTGCTTGTCAGAAGCCGCAACAGAATAACAACTCCTTTCATTGTTCGGAAAAAATTCTAGTTGAGTAGCTTGTTGTAAATTTTGCTCAACAACCACTTGAGTAGTTTCAATCATTCGATCATTAAAACTAGGACAACTCGAAAGGTGATAAGGAGGGAGCACAACGAGGTTGCTCAATTTTCTAAACTTGTTTTTAGACATGCTACAGCGCCTAGCACGAGCACGAGTCAATACTCCTACTGACGGTAGCATTTGATTAATAACAGAGTTTTTGGTCGCTAATGGATCACCAAAATTCATAAAAGGTAGTGATGTTGTTAAATTAGTCTCAACATCGTTAAGTTGTTTAGAAAGCTTAGCTTTACCCGACCTTTCTTTCACCACAGTCATAGGAGGCCAACAATCCATTTCTCCTACCACAACAAATGTAGGGGCCAAGGAGAACTATAGAAACAAGAGGAGAGAGAAAAAAAAACACAAACTTTAGAGTAAAATATATTTTAGGGGAAATTAATGTTTGATGGAGGTGACCAAAGCAAAAAAATAATAATGAGTGAGATGACAATAGGAGGTAAACTGTTAACATATTTATAATGGAAAAAGAGATTAGATGTTATAGTTCAAAAGTTTTATTTTCCTGTTTTGAAGAGAATACTAGTGGTTTTGTAACTGAATTTGAGAATTGCTTTTTTTTTCCCCCTATTTTTATTTCTTGTTGCTTGTTAGTTCATGTAGTAATGCTTAATGTTGATGGACACGTGTATCCAATTTTTCTTCTCTCCTCTACTGTTAACGTGTTATTTTGGGCTGGATTAGATACTTTGAATTGAATTTGGTTTGTTAAGTATTAAGCTTAACAAAATTGAGTTAATTGAACTAAATCGAATTGAACAAACTGGGTTTGACTAACGTATTTAGAGAATAAGTCGAGAGTAAGGAATAGCTCAAGTGGTTAAAGATTTCCTCTTGGTTTCAGGAGATTCTGGGATTGATTCTCGCCATTCGACCTTGTGAATCCCTTACACTAGAAAAAAAAAAAGAAAAGAAAAAAACAAACAAAGTAGAGAATAAGTCAAAATGAACATGGTCTAAAGTAGATAATTAGATTTTCGAATGTTTTGTTTTTCTTGGTATATGCAAGTACGCAACTAACATTGATGGTTATTTTAGGTATTACTATGTCATTGCATAGATTTGTTTTCGAAATATATGACATTATTAAAACCAATTAGTGTTACTTATCGTTAGCATAGGCTAAGGACAAATTTTACAATTTTTATATTTTTCATCATTATTATATAATGAAATTATATAATTAATGATGTCAAAATTTAGCAAAGTAGTATTATTCTTGCAAATAGTTGAAAATTACAAAGCACTTCTTTTAGTTACCATGATGTTTTTTTCCTATCCATAAAATACACATTTGACAATAAAAAAATTAACAAAAAAGCTAGAACATTTCAAATTTACTTTGTACGTTGTAGTCATCCCTTAGTTTTTTTTCCATAGTACTACACATACAGCCACAAAGTATTTAATAATAAACAAAATGACTTGCATAGACCGAGTCTACACTGCCGCCTCTGATGCCTCTTTCTCTACCTTTTGATTTATGATTGGTTTCCTTCACTGCTTATGGAACCTTCTTATCACTTTCAATTCATAACCAGTATTATCCAGCGCAAGCTATTGTTGGTTATTCCTACAACCTCGACCTCGGTTACCAATGACAACCGCACCTTTTCCTCCCAGCCATGCATGCTTCCTATCTGTAACACAAATGATCGTTTATCTCTTCGCTGCTATATACTCTATCACGCCCCTCACATGAGAGCCCATGGGATAAAAATGCGAATGCAACATGGGTCCCACCATACCTAATGCTTAATAGTTTTACTTATAAAAGAGGAGTGAATGAGATTCAAATCCAATACCGTCGTGTCACGCTGGCACTAATACCATATTAGACCTTGGGGACAACTTGGTTTTCTAAACAACAACCTACATTGTTTTAGTCTATTGCTGAGGCCGAGTATCAAGGAGTGTAGTGTTGTCTTTGAATCTTGTTGGCTACACAACTTTTTTACTTGACCGTCATTTTCTAATCTCTAAGGCCACTCTGGTTTATTGTGATCATATGAGTGCAACTTATTTATTTGGTAAACTAGCCCAACATCAATGCACTAAACATATTGATATATACGGCTGGTCACTTTGTTCGCGAGAAGGTTAAACGTGGTGAAGTGTGAGTCTTTCAATTCTCGTCTCATTATCAGACCGCAAACATTGTTCTCTAAAGAGTTTTTGCGTGTTTTTTCCCATTTTCTAGACAGTGTAAGTGTTCATAACCCCCCGCTTCGATTATGGGGGAGTAATTGACCACATATAGTCATATTTTTATAAATTGTTTTAAGTTTACCTTATTAACCTTGACTTAAGTAAAGAATGTACGCGCACATATATATATAAAACATTATTTGTCACAGTGACACCGTTGTGGCAACAATATTTTGTAATAAAATGAAACTATATATAGAATATTTGAGGAGAATAAAGAAGTTGTCTTAATAACATCATTATCTATTAATGTCGGATCAACAGTTTTAACTCATCTTGGTGCCAAAGAGATATTTTTGGTACCTTTTCACTCAAAACAACGATTAGTCGTAAAGGTGAGTAAAAAAAATTCTAGACTCAATCAATCACTCATAAAGTTCATCACCAGAGAAGTGACCATCACTATAGATTTGATTTGTTTCTTAAATCGTGTATCTTCGAAGAAATTTGGTTCATGCTTTTAATTTTATTAATCCAACCCTAATATTCTCGCTTTTACTATCTAAAAACAGAATCTCTATTGATATTCCTTTGGTCGGAATTGCCACAATCAAACTATCATGTGAGATTAGTTATCATTTATGTGAGGAAAAAGAATATATACATGAAGCATTTATCTTGGCAAGACAGGTAAAATACTGCCATAAATTTAATTTGTTTCTTAAAACCGATACTTTTAATTAAATTTGTTGTATGGTTTTAAGTCAAACCCTACTTTAATCTTGCTCGAAAACTTTACATACAACTGGAATCTCTCGCCAGCTTTATATACAATCAAAATCTCTATTGATTTTCCTTTTTTCAATTGATTAATGTTTCAATTTACTAAAATAAATCTTGGACTTATATTTCAAGAAATAGGTTGGAAGCTAAGTTGATGGTTAAGGTCATCGATTATTATATTATGGATTCTAATTTTTAAACAGTGAAGAGCAAGTCAATAGTGACCAACAACATTCATTTCTCTCTTCACTCGACACTTGAGAATTAGATATTCACAATTATTTTATGATCTTCCCTAGCTAGAACCATAGATCTTCCGATCCACGTACTTATTAGCTTAGCGACCTAGCAAACATTATCGCCTTTACTTCACGGTGTACTTTGTGACTCTCCTTTGTGAAACATGACAAGCTATAAAAGCAAAGAACTTCACCTATTCATTTGTTGCTCCCAGATTTCTTTTTACGATCTTTGATTTTTTTTTCGGGATTTATGAAAATTTAATTAGTTTTACTTGTATTACCATAATACCGGGTACCCTATTCTTTATTTAAGCTACTACGATAATCTTTTCCATCATTATTAGCGCTAAATTAAATGTCTAAGCTACTTCTATCTTGATGGGTTTTTCTATTACTTTATGGTTTTCAGGCTAATAATTAAGTTTATTGTGTTGATCGTTTTGCTTTAAAATTGTATTATTTTGTTATTGCAATATATTATACATAGTAGTCGCAGTTTTTATGTTAAATAGTCATAAAAATTTATTTTACGATTGCTATCTTATCTATTGGTTATAATTTATTATTTAAGATTTATGACTTTCCATCAACTATGATATTTATATAATTATTTGTGATTTGATATAATTTTAGGGTAATTAAATATTCTTTGTTATGCATTATTTTAACTATTTGTTATTATGATTTTTAGCTCTATAGTTTTAATATACTACCTCCGTATCATATTAGTTGCAACGATTTGACATTTTTCCTCTCTACTTTATGTCAAATCGTTGCAACTTATATGATACAAAGATAGTACATATATATATATATATAAAGAGAGAGAGAGAGAGAGTGTGTGTAGGTATCCACCGAAAACTGCATGTCTACTGAATACCATGAAAACAAAAAAAAGGGTACATTTTAAAATTTAGTGGTACAACTGTTTTCATAACCAATTTTCTATTATTGATGAAAATGTCATCAACGAAGTGTATGTACCCTTTCATACCTTCAATGTGTCGATTTTCACAGTGAAAACAATTTTTGATCATTATAAATGTTTTAAGTGTTATTATTTGTTATTTTCATGCCAAAGGGAAAATTTGATTATGATGTGATATTATTGGATAAGAATTATTTATTTTTGTTAGGCGGTAAAACATTTATTTGTTTACTTTGACTAGAAGGCGGCGCTAAATCATTTATTTCTAGCCTTTTGTTCTCTTTTCCTTGAGTTGAAATTATGTACCAATCCAAAAATATATTTTCCATTCATAAGGTCTGATTGTTAGGTTAGATTTTAGCTAAAAAAAAAATTGAAACATCAAAGAATAACTTATCTTGTACGAAAAAATATAAAATAAGTGAAAAATATCAATTAAATATATCTTCAATTTTCTATGGAATATTTGCCTCCTTTTCAATAATATAGGGGGCTTGTTAACAAATTGAATAAAATATTAGTGATTTAATGATCCTATTTAAATTGTGATTTAATATGGATACCCATTATTATATTTTGAATCATATATAGTGAAATTTGGATATTTAGAAATTACATCTTAAAATGACTTATAATGGGTACATTGGAATATAAAGTAAAATCTTATCTACCTGTATACGTACGATTCGACCAACAAGAAAAACACTAAGCTTGAATTACAAGTAATAATATGTAGCATTCTACCAAAATAAAAATAAAAAATTAAAGTCCCCCCCAAAAAAGTAGCAATGCACATAAAAGCCTTAAAACATAAGGCGTAACGCATAAGATGTAAAGCGTGAGGCATAAGGCATGATGTATAGTACTCTCCCAAAATTGGCATAACGCTCCCCAAAAGCCAAAGCCAAAAGGTGCAAAAGTGCATTGCATTGCATGCCAAAAGCCAAAAACTAAGAGGTGAAAAAGTGCATCACATTGCATGCATGTGTATGAGCAGTTATAACTCTTTTTAGAAAAGCCTTGAATGCATGTGTATGAGCAGTTATAACTCTTTAAAGAAAAGCCTTGAATGCATGTGTATGAGCAGTTATAACTCTTGTAAGAAAAGCCTTGAATGCATGTGTATGAGCAGTTATAACTCTTTTATGAAAAGCCTTGAATGCATGTGTATGTATGAGCAATTATAACTCCTATAAGAAAAGTCTTGAATACATGAGTATGAGCAAAAGGGACTCTTATAAGAAAAGCCTTTAATAGATGTGTATGTATGAACAGTTATAACTCTTATAAGAAAAGCCTTAAATGCATGTGCAGTGTATGAGCAATTACAACTCTTATAAGAAAAGCCTTGAATGCATGTGTATATATCAGCAGTTATAACTCTTATAAGAAAAACCTTGAATGCGTGTGTATGAGCAATTGTAACTCTTATAAGAAAAGGTCTTGAATGCATGAGTCATTTGCATGGAGGGCACATTGCATGAAGTTAAATCATACAAAATGACAATTAGTATTAAAAATCATGGAGTGATCAAGTTTAAATAAATAAGTAAATCATAAAGTGATTAAGGGTGTGTATAAAATCAGGCATAAGTGAGTAGCTTATGCAACTCCCTTAGGAATAAAGTTTCATTTTTGTAATAACTTTCTTGGTATCTAAATTTCAAAAAGACAAATTTTTTGAGATTTTTTCCTACTTCACATTTATTTTCCAAGTGTTTGTTTCAAAATATGGTTATTATTATTAAAGTATGACAAATGTGACATCCATGTGTGGTGAAATAAGAAAAGCTTCACTCATATGCCAAATATAATGCTTCTCTACTATCTCATAATGATCATCACCCTTCTCACCAAGAAAAAAAAAATCTCATCGTCGTCTCTGTCATGACAGTTAGCGTTTATTTGGGGGGTATCACAATAGATTGTTAGAGTGGTTGATTTTTGTTCACATAAATAAGGCTATCCTAGTCGCATAACGCATGGTACTAAACTTGGGAGGTGGCGATGATGGGTTGGGAGGAAGGAAACACATGTAGTTGAAAACATAAATATGTGGGTACATATAAAAGAATTATTGATATCACATAATCACATCGATCTAATTAAATTTTTTTTTTTTTTTACTATATAGATGTAATACATTGTTATAAGGTATATCATTTAACTGATAACTAGATTAGTTTCCATGCTACGCACGGTTTTTGCAAGAGTATTTATATATATATTTACATTAAATAATTCAAATAAGTATTTGAATTATTTAATGTAGGGTAATTTTTTTATAATTATTCTACAGACTCATCAAATTCAAACAACATGCATTGTATCTTAATTTTGTAAATTATAATTAAAATGCACATTTTCTCCTATTTTTCAATGAAGTAAAATAAGTTGAAATCATACTAGCATTAATTTTTGGAGAAGCATAATTCTTTTTTGTCAATTGAACATGCATCTAGTTTACTTAGGAGAGATTTATCATTAGAGAATATAACATAACTAATAAAATTTTATAATTGTAACAAAACTCCGACTATGACAAATTTTAGTAGAGTTTAAATACAAATTTAGGTGAAATTTAACTATTTTTAAACAACAAGTTTAAATACAAATAAGTTTTAAATAACCAATATAGATTAGGAGAATAATTGATAGAAAATTGTTGTTTGAGAAGCTACCAAAAAACTCATTTAAAACTTAAATAAAAAAAGGGGGTATTTTACATGGTACCTGTAGACACCTAATTTAGTTCCCCTGTTCCGCGGCAGGATTCTATGATGATTAAAAAAACTCGTTTCTTTAGAAGATTGGATAATCGAGTATACTTGGGCATAAAAATATAAATCTCGGATATTATAAAAGTTCCATTCTTATTTAACGGACTTTTTTATCCCAACGCCTTTTTTATTATTTTAAATATATGAATAAAATAAAATGATAATAATAATAATAAATAAATAAATAAATAATAAAATAATAAAAAAAATCAAAAAAATCTTTCGAAAAACACAACGTGCTTAATTTAGTCACGCTGACAGCTCAGCGTAGGGATGGCAGTTCAGGCCAAGTCCGACCCTACTCCGCTCCGATCCGAGGAAAAAATCTGCCTTCGAATCCACCATAAAATAATCCGCTTCCGAATCAGCCAAAAAAATCCGACTCCGAGTTTAAGTCGGAGTCGGAGTCGAATGCTAAAAATAATCCGAGTTATCTGACGATTAATTCGACTCTGCCGGATCTCCGACTCCGACTCCGCCTTTTATTTCTCTACTTATTAAGTATAATAATAATTATTATCATTTATTTTATTATCGTTATCATTATAATTATTTCTACTAAACTAATAAAACTATAATTTATATGTTAATATAACTAATTATATACATATATGGCCGCTACTAAATGGTTATCAACTTATCATTAGAGTTGGCAATCACTCCGCTCCGACTCCGACTGCCTCAGCTTAAATCCGAGGGAAAAAAATCCGCTCCGACTCCGCTTAAATAATCCGACTACAATCGGAGGTGGAGCCGGATCCTACATAGTCCGATTCGAGTCCGACCCGTTGCCATCCCTAGCTCAGCGTGACTAAGTTAACAGCGCTACCCTAGTAGCGTTGTAGGGTTTCTTGCGCTACTGGGCCAACGCGATTCGGCGTACCGCGCTAGCAGGCCAGCGCAATTAGGGTTCCCACGCTATTATAAAAACCTTCATTTCCTTCATTTCTAGACACCTTTTTTTACTCACTCTCTCCCTCATACTTAATTAATCCGATTATTGCTTTTAAATAACCTTATTTTTTATAATAATTATTTATTATTTATTTACTATTTATTTAACTAAAAAGTGGCTACAAATTTTGATAATATCGAAACGATAATTCGAAACTCAGCCCAAATTAATACTCGACAAAGACAATCTTCAAAGGAGAAGTGCTACGTTTCCTGAGAGCCCTAGAAATCATGTTTATGGACTTTTAGTTGTTGTTTCACTATTTATTTATCGCTTTATCACCTTATTATTGTTAAAGGACTTAAATTGATTGTTTGCAACGCTTAATCAAGATAATTCTTTCGGAAAAATCTAATCGTGCTAGGCTCCCTAAATCAATTTTAATAACGCCTTGAGTTAAATTAATTAGTTTTTTTGTCTTATCACTAACAATTTAATGCTATTTCTTGTTAATTTTGTAAATTGATAATTGTGTGATTCTAAATATAATTTGCGTATGGTTAAGAGGAAACTAGTAATGGCCGCCTATGGGCTAACCCGACGCACTCCGTCATATTAGTACCTTCGGCCCCGAATCTAATCTTTGGTTCGCTCGACCACAACTTGGAGTCATCCCCATGGGATCGGAGATGATTTCCGTGCAATTTAGACAAACGTCCCTTATTCGAGTCCCATTCGTATCTAATCTAAATACACAGTTTATGAGTTTAGTTCCTAAAACTCATTGGCGACTCCTTATTAGCATGGTTGGTATCGGTATTGAAGTTTCTCCCAAAAAAAATTATTGAAAATTGGGTTTAAAAGGAAAAAACAGCAACGCTGGAAAGTTAACTACGCTACCTTCGTAGCGTTACAAACCTTCTTACGCTGACACTGTAGCGTCACAGAACTTGTAATGTTGTAGGGTCAGCGTGGGAAATCCTGTAGCGCTACGTCTGTAGTGTGGTACAAGTTCCAGCGCTCCTGATACGAAACAAGATGATAACTTCGAAGGTTTGATAATGGCTTTTAAAGATGATACAAGTATGGGGGAAATAATGGCTTATGGAGATTCAAGGCTTTTGGGATCTTCAAAGACATCATCATGGGTGTGTATGGTGACACACGAAAATACTTGATCATTGAAGCAAAGGAAAGAATGGTGGAATTAGGGGAATAAGATGTTTTTGCCTATGAGTTTTTCCCACTTCACTTGATAGGGTTTTCTCATTTTAGGCATTGAATCTTTTAATTCTTGAAGTGTCTAAATCATCATTTACAACCTTATACACACGGAAAATGACTTCTTGAAGGTTTCTTGATTAAAAGATTGAATCTTGAAAGGTTTTTTGAAGTTTTGAAGAAAACCACAAAAATGCGCAAATTTGGACGAAACATGCATTGCGTTAATTTTGACGATTTTTGGGGGATTTGGGTAAATCTTGTTGTTGTGTAAATCTGGTTGTAATTTGTTGATTATCTTGATTAGCAAGTTAAGAATAAGTTTGTTAGGATATTTTTTTGATTAGATAGAGTTTGTTAGGATATTTTAGCAAGTTGCCTGACATGCAGTGATGATGTGGCATTCTTATCTTGTGAGTCATCGATGAGTCACTAGATTAGGGCGATTTTCCTAATGTTGTGCGTGTATTTTTAGTATAGTTTAGTTAGGATTTTGTTGATGATTACGACTATAAATAATCTCAACATTAGCTTTTAAAAATTCAGATTAGTGAATTCAATAAACATTATTGTTTAAGTTTTATTTGTTTTCTACAAAACAAAACAAAACCGAAGGTGTGAAAATTTTCGAGCGTGAGGGCCAGGAATTTTCGAACATCTTGAAAGAGTTGGTGCTTAGGCTTTAGACTCTTGTGAGGATAATTTTAGGAATTGAGGGTGCATAGCTTTAATCAATTCATAAAATTATTCGACTTAGATCGGTTTTCTTGGTGCTTGGCTTTAGAGAAAACCGAACTAAGATTCTGTCATTGTGAGTGGCTATTTTCTTGATCAATACTCACATCAGCTCCATTTCAGTTGAAAAATAGGAAAACAGGAAAAAAGAGCAGCGCTGGAAAGTTAACCTATGCTACCTTTGTAGCGTTACAAACCTTCTTGCGCTGACACTGTAGCGCCACAGAACTTGTAACGCTGCAGGGTCAGTGTGGGAAATCCTGTAGCGCTACGTCTGTAGTGTGGTACAAGTTACATCGCTCCATTTCAGTTGAAAAAAAGGTCTAATTAATTCGTTTCACCTTTCCTTAAGCCAATTTTTTAGGTCTAACTTGACCTATGGATGGTTTGGGAAAGGTGATCAAAAAATTTGGGACCTTATAATCCCGGGGCCCTACAGTACCCCTAGGGTATTGGGTTTTAATTTCTACGTTGTGCCCTCCCAAATCAAAACTTTCACATGGTGCACCTAAGGTCCATTAAGCGACAGAGCCACGACCTTTTCGTTATTAAAAATGTCACAATTTTAATCTCAATTTGGTGGCTCATACTCCTCTGTTCATGGCTCATACTCTTACATTTTTCCTTCCAATTAAAGAGCACTATGAGCACTATGGCTCATACAACAAATAATTTACGAGCATTTAATATTTGTTAAACTACAGGGTCATGACATAGTAACTAATTGAACCGTAGGAGCACCACGTGGAAAATTTAATATTGGAGGACACAACGAAGAAAACTAAGTACCTCATACCTGAGGGGTAAAATGTAGAAAAACCCATTAAATTAGTGTCATGTAATATAGAGAGTGAGAGTATAAATACTTAAGAGAATATAACATTTTTATTATTCAAGTGTGTTTACTCCACACTATGAGCCCTATATTTATAAACATGACTACCTTGTAATTCCCTAAAAATATTGAAAGGTCATAAGTGACTATAATGAAGGAAGTTACATGGAGGAGTAAAATCATAAGTTACAAGAGAATTTACATAGGTCACTTATGATGAGAATTAACACATGAGAAATATGGACATCCACCATTGTGAAAGGATTGTAGCACCCCCCCGGATGTCCATTAACTAAATTAATGCGTTTGAAATGCTGCCTCATTAAAATCTTATTAGGAAAAGCTGGTGGGAAAACCAAGGTTAAGGGAAAAAGAGTGCAGCGGGCATTTTACTCCCCCTCATCACCATATCACTGGAAATCTCTTAGATGACGCAATCCAATATCTTGAACTAACGTTATAAATGTTCTAGTTGGAAGCGCTCTAGTAAATAAATCTGCTAATTAAATTCTCACTTGAATGAATTTGCACCACTTTCATGTTTCAAGTATTTTAATTTGAAGGTCATGAGTAAAAAAGAATTTTGGTAAAATATGCTTTGTTTTATCGCCTTTGATGTATCCTTTTTTGAGTTGGGCAATACAAGCTGCATTATCCTCATACAAAACTGTTGGTGCTTCTTTCCCATAGGATAAACCACAATCCACTTTTATGTGTTGAACTACCGACCTTAGCCATACACATTCACGACTTGCCTCATGGATTGCTAAAATATCAAAATGATTTGAAGAAGTAGCTGCAATAATTTGTTTCATAGATTGCTACGAAATAGCAGTATCACCATATATAAACACATATCCAGTTTATGAACGAGCATTATGTGGGTTAGATATACAACCTACATCTGCATAACCAATCACATCTTCTTTGGAAAGATTAGATAAATATAAACCCATATCTTTTGTACCTTGAAGGTAACGAAGTACATGTTTGATCCCATTCCAACGCCTTCTAGTCGGACATGCACTAAACCTTGCTAATAAATTCACTTAGAATGATACATCAGGTCGTGTATGACTTGTAAGGCACATAAATGCTCCTATTGCGCTTAAGTATGGTACTCCAAGACCAAGAATCTCCTCCTCATTTTCTCGAGGGCGTAAGGGGTCTTTCTTTACATCAAGTGATCTTACAACCATAGGGTTGCTCAATGGATGTGCTTTGTCCATACAAAATCTTATAAGGACCTTTTCTATGTATGTTGATTGATGCGCAAGTATACCATTCCTTAAATGCTCAATTTGTAGCCCCAAACAAAATTTGTTTTTCCAAGATCCTTCATTTCAAACTCTTTATTTAAACAATTCACAGTCACTGAAATCTCTCCAGGAGTCCCAATGATATTCAAATCATCAACATACATTGCGATTATATTGAATCCAAATCCAATTTCTTAATAAAAATGCATGGGCTAATAGGATCATTCTTATATCCTTTTTTCAATAAGTATTCACTAAGACGATTATACCATATACACCCAGATTATTTTAATCCATAAAGAGATCTATTCAATTTGATAGTGTAGTATTCTCGAGAACTAGATTGTATAGCTTCATGCAATTTAAAACCTTATGGAAGTTTCATATAGATATCATTATCCAGTGGGCCATACAATTAAGCTGTGACTACGTCCATCAGACGTAAGTCAAGTCCTTATCTTATTGCCAGACTAATTAAGAATCTAAAAGTAGTTGCATCCACCATGTGAGAGTATGTCTCCTCATAATCAATACCAGGTCTTTGTGAGAATCCTTGTGCAACTAAACGTACTTTATATCTTACAATTTCACCATTTTCACTTCTCTTGCGCACGAAAACCTATTTATATCACACTGGTTTCACACTTGTAGGTGTGCGGACTACTAGTCCAAATACTTCTCTCTTTGCAAGAGATTTCAATTCTGCATCAATTGCTTCTTTCCATTTTGGCCAATCATTTCTTTGTCTACATTGATCCATGGACCTTGGTTCTTGATCCTCTACATTATCCATGGCATCAAGTGCTATATTATATGCAAAAACATCATCGACGTTGATTTCATTTCGATTCCATTTAATTCCAAACATGATATAATTTATCGAAATCTCTTCATTATCAGGTGCTTGAATTTCTTTCTGTATCATGTCTATATTCTCTTCTGGAGATCCTTCAAAACTTATTGTATCCTCAATTTAGCCATTACCAATCATTGCTCCTTATTTTTCTGAGGATTTTTATCTTCGGAACCTATAGGTCTTCCACACTTCTGGTGTACTTTAGATTCATTAGCAACATGATGTTGTCCTTCTGGGACATCAATCTTTATAGGAGCATTTACAACTGGTATATGTGACTTAGTCACTCTTTTTAGGTCAGTAAATGCGTCTGGCAGTTGATTTGCTAAGCTTTGTAAATGAATTATCTTTTGAACTTCTAATTCACACTGTTTAGTACGAGGATCAAGATGAGATAATGACTTTTCATTCCAACATATTTCTTTTACCAGTTGTTTTTTCTTCTCCCCCTAATGTTGGGAAAACTGGCTTATTAAAATGACAATATGCAAAACGAGCCGTGAACAAATCCCCTGTTAATGGCTCTAAATATTTAATTATTGATGAAGATTCGTATCCAACATAAATTCTTAACCTTCTTTGATGACCCATCTTAGTACGTTGTAGTGGAGAAATTGGAACATATACATCACATCTGTAGCAGGGGTGGAGGTAGCACAGTAGCACCCCGTGCACGTGCTACCCCCCTTTAAAAAAAAAACAGCTTTAATTAAAAAAAAAAAAAAACGCGTGTGTGGGCTAAGAGCCCCAAATCAGCAAACCAAACCCTAACTTTCTCTCTCTTCTCGAGTTCTCTCATTCTCTCAAATCTCAAATTGCCGTTTTTCTCTCGAAATTTTTGGAGTGCTACACCTATTTGAAATTCCTGGATCCGCCCCTGATCTGTAGGGGCCCCGGATTTTAGGGTCCCAAATTTTTTGGTCACCTTTCCCAAACCATCCATAGGTCGAGTTAGAACTATAAAATTGTCTTAAGGAAAGGTGAAATGGAGTTTTTAGAAGTATTTTGCAAAAAAAAAAAAAAAACAGGAGCGCAGGAATTTCAGTCGCGCTAGCGTGACAAAGTTTGTCACACTGACTGTGCAGCGCTACAAAGTTTATCATGCTGCAGGTGTAGCACAACAAACTTTGTGACGCTGCGACGTTAGCGTGACAAAGTCTGTCGCGCTACGCCATTTTAGTGTTTTTTTTTTGTTTTTTTAATTATCTTTTTTCGAGTGAGATAATATCAACGAATACGGACGATGCTAGTAAGGAGTCTCCAATGAGTTTTAGGAATCAAACTCATAAACCGTGTATTTAGATTGATTATAAATGGGACATGAATATAGGACGATAATCTAAATTGCACGAATAACCCTTTCGATCTCATGGGGATGACTCCAAGTTATGATCTTACGAACCAAAGGTTGGATTCGGGGGTGAAGGTACCAATATGGCGGAGTGCGTCATATTAGCCCGTAGGCGGCCATTACTAGTTTTCTCTCAATTACTCACAAGTTATATAAAGAACTACAAAATAATAATTTACAACCTAACACAAAATTACTATTATTGTGGTGAAATCATATAAAACTAATTAATTTAGTCAAATCATCGTTAAGATTAATTCAAGGTTCCTAGCATGATACAATTTGTCCAATAATTATCTTAGTTTAATGTGATAAATTAATTGAAATTAAGTCATTTAACAAAAACATTGTGAAAAATTGAAATAAATATACAAATAAACAAATACAACAATCAATACATAAAGTTTAATTTAAGATTCTCAAAAAACTTACACTTCTCGCTTGATTATTGTTTCTTCGAGTATTAATTTGGACAAAGTTTCGGATTTAATTCGTAATAATAAGAACTTAACCCACTTTTATCAGAAATGAAATAAAAAAATAATTTGATGGAGAAAAGTTTAAGTGTAAAGAGAAAAGGAGAAAAAAGAGAGAGAAAGTAGGGTTAGGAGAATGAGAGAATGTCGGTTTTAGAAGTGTGAGAGAATGGGTAGAAAAAATCAAGAGAGTCGAGAGAGTCAAGAGGATCGTTTTAAAGGAGAAAAAAGGGCATTTATAAGGAAAATGTGTAGCGCGACAGGTTTTATCACGCTGGCCTGGTAGCGCTACAAGTTTAGTGACGCTGACCAGCCAGCGTGACACAAGCTGTCACGCTGCTGCGTCAGCGCGACTTGCTGAGTCGCGCTACGTTAAAACTTTTTTTTTTTTTTAAATCAAATATTGGGCTTATATAAAAATCCAATAATATAATTGGGCTTTTTTCTTTTTTAAATATTTTGTAATTTAAGAAAAATGGTAAAATTAAGTCCAATGACATCAATTGTCCAATAATCTAGAGAAGTGGGTTTTATTGTATATCATGGAGTCTTAACACGGGACCGATGATTAAATTAGGTGTCTAAAACATCCAAAAATTTTTAGATGGGAAATATTTGGTTCCTGACCAAAAACCAATTGTGATAGGGAGACTTTATGATAACTTGTTGGCGTGATGTGAATTAATGATGCTGCATGTAATACATCATGCCTCCAAGTAGAAACTGGGAGTTTTTATTTCATTAACAATGATGAAGTAATTAACTGCAAACGTTTGATTAATGACTCGGCCATACCATTTTGTGTATGAACATGTGCTACAGGATGTTCAACATTTATCCCAATAGATATACAATAGTCATTGAAGGCTTGGAACATGGATTTACTAGCATTGATTTTAGTGTAGTACAAATCAGTGGAGAATGTAGATAATTTTTCCAAGATATGTTTTGTGCCTTGGTTTATACTTGTGATGTGAAGGAATTCATCATTTCCTTCACAAATTGTCTCTATATGATAGCTATTACTACGAATATCTTTAAAATTTAATAAGTTTCTTTGAGACAATGGGGAGTATAAAGCGTCAACAATTTCAATTTTTGTTCCCCTTCTATTGTTGTTAAGCTTAGTTTGTGTATGTTAAACTTCAATTAGTTATGGTTTTCATGATGTAGTTAAGGAATTAGAATATAGTAGTTTTATTTAATAGGACTTTATTTATGATATTTCTTAGTTTAGTTCATGTTTTATCTAATCTATAGTTTCGAAGTAATTTTTTTGAATTAATTCTTTTTGTCAATTGTCATATACTTACTATGTTACCCTTCTAATTTGTAGCACATTTAGACAATAAGAGAATAAGAGATAAGTTGGTCGAGGATTAAAAGACAGTGCAAATGTACCATGAAGAGGGGATCGATTGCCAATTAGCAATGACTATATGTTCGTTGAAGTGGAAAGTGCCGACATACTGTGGAGATTGTCAAAGTTGTGTTACTACAGTTTTATTCATATCAACTAATTTTGTGGCGCGGGCATTGCCCCGGGTTCAATTGTCACGCAAATGAATTAATTAGTCTGAACGATATTAGTTAGTGATTGGAAGAAATGTAAATCATATGTCACAAAATATATAGGGGAAGAAGAATGAATAGAGAAGCCAAATTAGTTATGAATTGAAATACTACCTCTGTATCATATTAGTTGCAATGATATGGCATAAAATAGAGAGGAAAATTATGAAATCTTTGCAACTAATATGATACGGTTTATAGCTTTTATTTTACTTGATTACATGAGGAAGAAGAAACTTCAATTTGCTTTCTTGTATACTTATAGTTATAAACTTAATATTTATAAACTAATATTTATAGCTTTAATACTTGATTAATGTAAATCTTTGCAATTTGGTATACTTAATATTTATAAACTTTTTTTTATTAAGGTTATAAATAAGTAGTACATTAGTGGCTTGATAAAAAACTAATGATGAAGAGGTAATTACTAAATAGCGGGGCAAGCTGTAAAGTCATATAACATAGATGTTGAAGTGCAATAATTGCTCTAATAATGTCACCTAGCAAGCTAGATAGCCACGTAAACGAAGTCACGTAGGAGCCACATAAGCATCCACATGTGGCGTTTTAATATAAAAAAAGTTGATTATCTAATAGCGAGTCAAGAAATTTTTATATAAATAGTTATCATTTTGTGTATGATCGTTATGAATTTGAGCCTATTAGTTAATGCAACGTTATATGAGTTTACGTTGTTCAGAGTTGTGTCACTCTAAGTTAATGTTCAATAGTTAATGAGATTTGGCTCCTTTATATCATCATTAATAATACTCCGTATCAAATCTTTTTGTCCAATTGACAAGTGTTTAATGCATTGTAACTTTTAAATATTAAACAAATAAATGAATATTACTATTGTAAAAAATATGTATATAACTCTCAACCTGCTAGCATAACTGATTGATATATATATATATATATATATATATATATATAAAATCATAACTTTTCGACTTCCTAATATAACTATTGATTTATCGACTTGTGATATTCCATTTCAAATCCCAAATCACTACTTAAGTAGTACAATAAACTCGTAACTATTGTTATTAAAACTTTAACTATTTCATACCGAAGTGTAACTATTAAGATAATGGTGATATAACTCATGGTAAGTATACAAAATGTTAAAACTATTTGCTTACAAATATCAACTAAATATATTAATGCCTTAACTAAAACAATCTAAACGTTAACCATTTCAAAAGTGTTCTTTCTTCCTAGTTGTTTGTCCTTCAGGCTTCGCAACTATGTAACAAGAACATGTATCATATCTTCTTAAATTCCTTGTTGTGTTGAGTCTTTAGTATTATGTTTTAGAAGCTTATTCTTGCCATTTCATAATTGTATTGTAGGTGTGACCGAGTGACCTTTGATTTTTTATTCTAAAACTTTCTTATGTTTCTCTTTTCTTCCAAACTTCACTTTTGTTGTTTCTCATCCACCTTTTGCTATTGTAATTAATGCTTTGACATTGACAAAAAAAGTATACACATGAAATACTCTAATAAGATGCAATTAAGCACAATATATATATATATATATATAGAAAGAGGATTATGTGAAAACTGTTTTCACCGTGAAAACCACAAAAAAAGGGTACAATAGAGGTATAAAGGATCCACTAAAAACCTTAAGTTTGCTGAAAACCATAAAAACCACAAAAAAGGGGTACATATAAGATTCAAAGCGGTACATATTAAGATTAAACTGGTATAGGTACATTTACAACAATTTTTTTATTATTTATGAAAATGTCATCAATGAAGTATATGTACCCTTTATACCTCTATTGTACCCTTTTTTGTGGTTTTTACGGTAAAAACAGTTTTCACATGATCCTCTTTATATATATATATATATGTATGTATATATATACATTCAAATTCTTCTAGAACAAATTTGTCATTGCCCCAAAACTATCCTTCAACAACTCCATGATAGCAAACACAACTTGCATACATCATCAAAACCAATTTCAATCATTATATTATCCACACTCCACACGGATCATTGAATACATTTCATCATTGAGGAAAAAAGTACTTCGTAGTTTCCAAAATAATGGCAATCATAAACTTAATCGAATCAAAGTATTCAATTATTTGTATTTGATTATTCAGTAGCAATAGCCATTATCCAATTTCTTTATGCATAAAGTTAAAAATCAACCATTCCATATTGGACAGCACCATCATCATAACTCATAAGATTAGCAAAAGTGTAAAGGAACAATTAAACAAGTATTCATTTAGTTATTAGTAACTAGTTATTCTCCCAGGTGGTGCCTCGGATAATTCGATTAGATGTAAATTAGTGGCTTTTATTTAATGGGGAACTGTCTCCTAGAACCGGAAGGTAAGTTATGACCAACTAAGCTATCTTTCACTCTCAGAGTAATTATAATATTAATGTAAGAAAATTGAAAAAAAATGAAGCAAATATTTTTTCTAATGATTACCAGTTAGAAATTAACTAATTTAAGAAAATATATGATTGAAGAATATTTATAATGGTCATCCAATTACTTTTTAGATGTCTTATCTATACATAATATTTTAATCTACTGCATATTATAAATGAACACAAAGATTAAATAAGTAAAATAAATTGTTACTCCCTCTATTCCACAATTTTCTTTACATTACAATTGAAAGCATTAATTTCTATTTTCATTCATAAAAGATGTGCACTCAAATGAAAAATGAAAATGTAATAATGAAAGAAAGAAGGTGAAAATTAATTGACTATGCATAATAAAATTTGATCTAGCATATTTTGTTTTTATTGTCATTGGTTCTTAGAGGAATATTTGTTGTCACTTACCATATCATAAAATTGAGTAATGCTAAAAGCATTAAAGTTGTATGATTCAAATGTCAAGGATATTAATTACGTTATAAACATAAAATGTGAGTTCAAGCCTTGGGTAATGCATAATTTCAATGTAAGTTTTGGTGATGAATCATAAGTAGGAGTGACACGTGGCGAAAAACATAAATGGGTTTCATGTGGCGGATCGCAAACATTTACCTTGTGTTTTAATATATAACATTGATAATACAATGTAGTTAATATATGAAAGTCACACAACAATTATTAGTATATGAATTAATTATTACAAACATAATTAACTAGACCAAAAGGCACATGATTTCAACGTAAAATGAAGAAGACAAAACAAAATTGATTCAAATAGGGGAAAAAGAAGACCAAGATATTAAATCATTTAATTAGAAACAATCAATTAAATACAAATTTGGTGTTGAATTTGGGCAAAATGACAGCTACCACAAAAAAGTTAATTCAGTTTATATGAATTTAATAATTAAACCATTAACCGATCCAAGTTTCTATCCATGAACTCGAAAACACAATATCAAAATCAAAAGCAATTGAATTGTTACTTGAACCTACCTTTCGTTTTTCAGATTTTTTTTTTTTTTGAAAGGCAAGAAGAGATTTTTATTAATTAGTATTCAAAACCGCCAAAGTGTTTACACTCTGTGGGAAGTTTGATAACATAACAACTTCATCACTAGTCATGCTAAAGCTATGAGCAAGGAGATGAGCTAGTGTGTTCCCTCTCCTCCGAATGTGACTGCAATAGAAGAAATCAAAAGTCTTTGCAACCTCACACAAGCTTTCAATGAACATGAAAATATAAGACCGCCCCTTTTCTCCTCGTTGGACTTTCCCCACGACTCCAAGTGAGTCCCCTTCGAGCCAAACAGTCCTACATCCGAGCCTCCTAGCTACTACCAAACCATAAAGCGCCGCCGCTGCCTCAGCCACCTTAGCCTTCCAAAAAGCCTTATTCCACCATGTAGCAGTAGCCACCATTCCCCTTTCCTAGTCGCACAGAACTACACCTAGCCTCGAACACTTGGCCCTCCCTTGCATACCGTTGCTCCGTGAATGGTATTTTGGTTTGCTAAAAGGGTAGAAAAAACATCTGCAACAAATAAGAAGAGGTAAGGGGAAAGTGGGTCTCCACGATTAGGAGTCACACTTCCCGTTAACACACCATTTAATTTTAAAAGAGAAATTAACAGTAGTAATAACATCATGAGTCGTCTAATCCAATCCCACGGAAACCCCATCTTCATCATAACACGTTCCAAGAAGACCCACTCAACTCTGTCATACGCCTTGCTCATGTCTAGTTTAAGGGCTATTGTGCCCCTCCTCCCTTCCTTTCCTCGCTTCGTAAGCATTTTAGAGATTATTTTATAAAGCACATTACACAAACTTATCGGCCTAAAGTCCTTCATCTTACGAGCCTCATTACACTTAGGGATTAAAACAATGCAAGTTTTATTAACCTCCCCAATATCCACCTCCCCTCGCCACCAAAAAAAAAAAAAAAATCTTCATCTTCAATTGATTACAATATCTCTTAAATTAGTATGTATTTTTAATTGATATCTTCTTTCATTTTCAAATCTAAAAGGAGAAACTTTACGAAAAAGGGTGACAAATTTTGAAGATGCACGCATAAGGCGGTCTGATGGAAGACTTACTAATCACCCATTTTCCCTATTAAACAAACTTTTTTGTTATTTTTTTTTTCTTTTTTCTTTATTCTTTTGCTTTATTTATTTATTTATTTATTATTATTTTATTTTACTTAAAAAACATGTTAATATTTGGACAGTGTTTATCTCCTAAAGCAATTTATCGTCATGCGGCATTGTTAAAACTTTGTTTTTTTGTTTTTGTTGCCTTATTTTTTTATTTATATATAAAAGACAAAAAATAATTAACCACATAATGCGTGCATATATGCTGATATCAGTAATAAAAAAGGACTATATAAATTATCCTTCTATATTAAATGTTGTTCGTCCTGAATATTTTTTATGCTTAGATTTATAATTAAGCATTTGACTCATAAAAACTTTGTTCATTTATCAAACATTCACTGTATAAGTTTTAGTGATTAAATTACAAGAATAGGATTTTAGAACCTCATCTTATTTCTATATAAATCACTAAACAGTTACATAGGGGAATGATTGACTGAAAATGATAAGGTTTAAGGCTGCCCAAGTTGGTAATTTGTTACGCTGATTTGTTAGTAATTTAGTTAGGTTGTTAATTGGTTATAATTTATTCTAATTAATTGTGCTTGTGCTCCAAGTATAGTTAGTTAATTGGCCTATGTTCTTAGGATTGGAAAAGAAATTTGGTACAACTGGCCGCCGCAAAACAAAGCGTGCGGCAGCAAAAACCTGACGGCGTCAACATGTCATTAAAACGCGCGCTAACCAAAATTTAGGAAAAACACGTTAAACCCTAAAAAACTTCTCCCTTCTTCATTTAATACGCCGTTTTTTTTCTTTCTCTCTCTTCTTTACTCAGCCTTTTCCTTTCATTCATTCTCAGAATTGTTTCACAAGAAATTCATTCAAATTTCTGCACAGTATTCAACAATTACAAACGAAATTCAACTTTCTAAACAATCAGAATGTCTAATACATCAGATAATTTTCCAAATTCAAAAGAAACAATAGAAGTAGAATCAACAGCAAACAACAATGATAATCAACAGTCTCAAGAATCAGTTGAAGAAATTGAAGAATCCTTGATGCAGCTAGACTTGACTCCTTCAGAAATCTGCGAAATTGAAGAAATTGAAAAAGTTCAAGGCATGAAAACATAAACTTTTCATCAGCAGCAATACAATTCTAGATCAACAACACCTTAAAAATTTTTATAAAAAAAGTACTTCTATTTTGACAACCCATTCAACAATATAATTGCAGATCATAAAATTCAGTAAAATTTGAGTAGCCCCTTAAAAAGCAATAATAAAATTCCAGTAACCCTTAAAAAACATTTTAAACAATTGTATAAATAGGTCCTATATTATTTCAGTAACCCTATTATTACATTTCAGTAACCCATTGTAATCCCTAACAATTAGTCAGTAACCCCCATTGTAACCCCTAACAATTAGTCAGTAACCCCATCGTAACTCCTAACAATTAATCAGTAACCCCATTTTAACCCCTGTATTACTCTAGTTACCCCCCCCCCCCCCCCAAATTACTAACATGAGTATACTTAAAGTAACTCTTACACCAATAATTCAATAACCCCTTAAAAAACTTGAGTAACCCCTTAAAAAGCAATCATAAAATTGCAGTGACCCCTAAAAAACCTTTTAAACAGTTATAAAAATAGATCCTAGATTATTTCAGTAACCCTATTATTACATTTCAGTAACCCCCATTGTAAAGCCCTAACAATTAATTACTAACCCCATTGTAACACCTAACAATTAGTCAGTAACCCCATTGTAACCCCTAACAATTAGTCAATAACCCCATTGTAACCCCTATATTACTCCCCCTAAATTACTAACATGAGTATACTTAAAGTAAGTCTTGCACCAAAAGTTCAATAACCCCTTAAAAAAACTTGAGTAACCCCTTAAAAGCAATCATAAAATTGCAGTAACCCCTTAAAAAAAACTTGAGTAACCCCTTAAAAAGCAATCATGATTACACTAACAATTAATTACTAACCCCATTGTAACACCTAACAATTAGTCAGTAACCCCATTGTAACCCCTAACAATTAGTCAATAACCCCATTGTAACCCCTATATTACTCCCCCTAAATTACTAACATGAGTATACTTAAAGTAAGTCTTGCACCAAAAGTTCAATAACCCCTTAAAAAAACTTGAGTAACCCCTTAAAAGCAATCATAAAATTGCAGTAACCCCTTAAAAAAAACTTGAGTAACCCCTTAAAAAGCAATCATGATTACACTGATTTTAACATTTGCAGGAACATTAGATGAAGAACTAGCTAAAGAAGCAGAAGAATATGAAGATTTCAAAGGCAGCCTAATTGGTTTTAAAGCTTCCACAATGGATGGAATTTATGAAGCTACAGAAAACATGCCAATGCAGCAGGCTTTAGTGTAAGAATATCAACATCAAGTTGCACACAAGGGAAGCTTCCAAAGGTATTAATAGCAAAAGAGTTTTGCTGCTCAAAAGAAGGAATAGTGAGGGACTGTTTGAGATTGATCAACATGTCATAGCTCATAATCATCAACTAACAAGGAAAGTTTGGCAACATCTTCATAGATCAGAGAGGAAGATAACAATAGAGAAGGCTAATGCAATTGACAAAATGTTGGAAAGTGGATTAAGAGCAACTCAATCATTCAACTTAATGGTTTCTGAAGCTGGAGGTATAGACTCAGTAGGACATACTTTGAAGGATCATCTAAATTATATAACAAGACAAAAAATGAAAGAAATAGAAGGTGGAGACACACAAAAGGTAATAGATAACTTGTATAAAAAACAAGCTGTTAATCCAAACTTCTTGTTTAGATTTAAGATGGGAGGAGAAGATAAAGGAAACAAACTAACTGCAATATTTTGGAGAGATTCTCATATGATGGAGGATTTTTCATTTTATGGAGATGTTCTTATCTTTGACACAACATTTAGAACAAATAAATACAACCTCATTTGTGCTCCAATAGTAGGTATTAACAATCATTGGCAAAATGTCATGTTTGGTTGTGCGTTTATAGCTGATGAGACAGCTTCTACATTTGAGTGGCTTCTTACAACTTTCAAGAAATCAATGGGAGGACTTCAACCTACCTCAATTTTTACTGATCAAGACTTGGCAACGGCAAAAGCAATCGACAAGGTATATTTATTTACTAATGAAAAACAAATACATACCAACTATTAATAGTAAATTCATAAAATTAATAAGAATTTGACTTTTCCAGGTTCTTCCTGATACACGACATAGACTATGCATTTGACATTTACTGAAGAATACTGTGGACAGATTTGGCGTACTAAAGAAAGACAAGACTTTTCATCAAGCATTAAACAAGTGTTTGACAAGATGTATTTCAAAGGAAGAATTTGAAGACTGCTGGAATGAAATGCTAGTAAAATACAAGTTGTAGAATAATAGATGGTTCAATAGACTATACTGTTTGAGAGAAAGATGGTGTACAACATTAAGTAAAGATTTCTTTTCAGCTGGCATTCTTTCATCTCAGAGATGTGAAAGTACTAATAATGCCTTGGGGTTTCGTGCAAATCGTAACACAAGTCTGACAGACTTCTTCAATATTTTTCAAACAAACAGTACACAGATGGAGAAGGAATGAATCTGACGAAGATTTCAAATGCTCTAACTCAGTACCATATTCTGACCTTCCAATGTATGGACTTTTGAAACATGCTTCACAATTGTATACTCAAACACTTTTCAGAAACTTTGAAACTGAGTTCAAACATACTATTGGAAGCATAGTAAAACTGAATGATCAAGTTGGGCCTCTTTACATGTATGAGTTGTGGCTTGAAGATGATGAATCATCAAAGAATCTGGGCAATTTCAACAGCAGTAGCAACATGATTGAATGTAGCTGTAAAAACTTTGAGGAAGTTGGTTGGCTGTGTTACCATTGCTTAAGGGTATTTGTACAACACTCAATCACAAGAATTCCAGAAAACTATGTTCGCAAAAGGTGGACAAAGTTTGCAAAAAGTGAACTTTGGAAAAGAAGAGATGAAGAACAAAGAGAAACAGAAAACCATCAACAAAAATTCATTCCTTAGAGGGCACACATGGCAAGAAAGTCATACAACTTGATACCAAAAAGTCAAGAATATGAAGAAACCAGACAACTATATGAACAGAGATATAAGTCTACCATGAATGAAATAGATCAACTAATTGTTGACAGAAAAAAAGGAAGAAGAGAAACAGTAGAGGAGCACACTAATACGACAATTCCTTTGGTGGATAATCCTAATAAAGTTAATACTAAAGGTAGAGGTAAAAGAATTAAAAGTCATCATGAGAAGCCAAAACAACCACAGATCAAGAAGACAAAAGCAATGATAGAAAAAGGTGATACAAGAGAATTTGGTACTATAACTCCAATTCAGAAGCCAACATTATTTTGATTCCTCCAATATAGAAGCCAAGTTCATTCTAATTAGTATTCTAGTCTTTTTTTTGTCTTTTTTTTAACAATTTTATTTCACTTTTTAGACAATAACTTTTTTTTTTGAAGTAGTTTATTTATTTAATTACATTTTCTATACATTCATTACTAGAAAAATTGTTTATTACAGTAACTACTATGTTTAAGACTTGTTCTTATAGCTTTCACACTTAGTAACCCCAACAGAATTAGTCTAGTAACCCCCTAGGATATATAAATAACCAGATAATAAACTCTACACACTTAGTAACCCCTGACCAACAAGTTAGTAAGCCTTGAGAAATAACTTAGTAACCCCTAAGACATAATGCTAGTAACCCCTAAGACATAATGCTAGTATTCCTGATAATAACTTACCAACTAACCCATGAGTATTAACTTTAGTAACCCCTGACAAACAAACTTAGTAACCCCTATTAATAAACTTAGTAACCTATAAGAACTGAGTTATTCTTAGTGGTTACTAGCTTTATACCTTAGTAGTTACTAATCTAGTAGTTCCCTAACAACTAAGTTATTAACACCTAATTATTCTTATAGCTTTCACACTTAGTAACCCCAACAAAATTAGTCTAGTAACCCCCTAGGCTATATAAATAACCAGATAATAAACTCTACACACTTAGTAACCCCTGACCAACAAGTTAGTAAGCCTTGAGAAATAACTTAGTAACCCCTAAGACATAATGCTAGTATTCCTAATAATAAATTACCAACTAACCCATGAGTATTAACTTTAGTAACCCCTGACAAACAAACTTAGTAACCCCTATTAATAAACTTAGTAACCTATAAGAACTGAGTTATTCTTAGTGGTTACTAGCTTTATACCTTAGTAGTTACTAATCTAGTAGTTCCCTAACAACTAAGTTATTAACACCTAATTATTCTTATAGCTTTCACACTTAGTAACCCCAACAGAATTAGTCTAGTAACCCCCTAGGCTATATAAATAACCAGATAATAAACTCTACACACTTAGTAACCCCTGACCAACAAGTTAGTAAGCCTTGAGAAATAACTTAGTAACCCCTAAGACATAATGCTAGTATTCCTAATAATAACTTACTAACTAACCCATAGGAATTAACTTTAGTGACCCCTGAGAAACAAACTTAGTAACCCCTATTAATAAGCTAAGTAACCTTTAAGAACTGAGTTATTCTTAGTGCTTACTAGCTTTATACCTTAGGGGTTACTAATCTAGTAATCCCCTAACAACTAAGTAACTAATATAGTAACTCATGGGACAAAAATAAGTAACCCCCTTACATCAGCACTTCCCATAAAAATAAAAAACTGAATGTTAAATATATTTACCTTTAACCATTATTATCTTGTCCCTATTCATTTTCAAGTACTTTCTGCAAAATCCTTCTACGATTGTTGTTGAATTCTTCAAGATTTTTTAACACATGAGATCGCAGAATATTCAGTTCAGAAAGCACCAAAGATGCACAGATTTCTGCTCGGTACAAACGTCGATCAAGAGCCTGTAAAACAAAAGAAATAATTAATCAAACAAAACTTTGTAAATAATGTTCAATGAACATAATCAAGCTTTACTAACCCTTTTCAAACCAGCAGCTTGAAATGGACGACCTTGATACATGCAGCAATGGTACATTAAAAAAACACCACAGTCAACATTTGCAGTAATACCATGCCAATCAAGTGCGACTTGACGAATTGGAAAGTTTATAACTTCTGCAGCTCCATCAAAATTTTTCATTTTCAAGAACTCGCAAAAATACTTTCTCTGAAAAGAGAAAATGAAATGTACATTTTAAAAAGATTATTATTATGTATAAACTACACAATACTCTTAATAGTACACATAGTTAAAAATACTAACCAACATTACTACAGTTGTATAGAAACTTGATGAAAAAACATCAAATGATTGAACTTTATGATTCTTTTCATCTCTATTATAGTACACTCTATTGTCAATGAAATCAATTGTTAAATCTCCAAAATTCATAACTGCATATGCATAATGATCATCCATATGCATAGGAATTACAAACTGCAAAAAATAAAATGAATAAATAATTATTAGAAGTTTACAATTCTAGTAATCCCTCAAGAGCATTCTAGTAACCTCTGAAACAAAATAAGAATAGCATAGTAGAGTAAGTGTTATTCCCTTTACCATCGTAGCATCATAAAATTCACATGTACCAAGCTGTTGTTGCATCCACGAGTCAAAAGCACCATATATCTCATCATCATATTTATTATCACCATAAACAATTTCAAATAATAATGGTCGCTGCAAAAGAACATGGTGTCAATTACTGATATACACAATGTACATTAAATACTAAAAAATATATTAAAAACTAAGCTAACTAAACCATATATGAAAGCCCAAAGAAATAACGAGGTGTTTCACAATCACCAGGCCCATGCTCATAGTAATTCAACTGAATCATAAAACAATCAATAACATAGCTTGAAATCAATTCTAAAGGTCGTAAACTCAATAGATCTTCCCCTAACAATACATAAGCCTCAGTAAAAAAAAACACCACATGCTCCCTACAGTAACACAAACATTAACAATTTAAAAACATAAAACAAAATGAATATAGAAATTAAAAAGCAAAAAAAAAAAAGAAAAAGAAAAGAAATAAACGTACATATCTTTAAACATGTTATCCTTATCATACACCCAACAAAATTCAGCAACTTGATGTCTAAGTGTCTTCATCTTTGAAAACATTTTCCGATTATTCCTCATTGCCTTTGAAACCAATGGTAGTTCATTTCCTCCAGAAATACCAAAATCAACATTAATTGCGAAAAATGGATCACAAAAACTTATTCCATTGTAGCCAAATTCTGTCTTTGACTCACCACTTGAAAAATATGACAAAAATAATAAATAAGCCAGTAAACCATAAAAACTAATATAGCAACCGTTCAGAATTAACTTAGTAACCCCTCAGTATTTTACCCTAGTAACCCCTGAGTTTTAACTTAGTAATCCCTTAGAATTAACTTAGTAACCCCTAACGAATTAAGCTACTAGACCCTAAGAACTAAGATAGTAACCCCTAAAATTAACTTAGTAACCCCTCAGTATTTTACCTAGTAACCCCTGAGTTTTAAGTTACTTATCCCTTAGAATTAACTTAGTAACCCCTAACGAATTAAGCTAGTAAACCCTAAGAACTAAGTTAGTAACCCCTTAAAATTAACTTAGTAACCCCTAAGGAATTAAGCTAGTAAACACTAAGAACTAACTTAGTAACCCCTGATTTTTAAGTTAGTAATCCCTTAGAATTAACTTAGTAACCCCTGAGCATTTTACCTCAGTAACCCCTGAGTTTTATGTTACTAATACCTCAGAATTACCTTACTAACCCCTAAGCAATTACCTTAGTAACCATTTTATCAAATTAAAACAAAGCAAACATAAAAAGCATACCATTTTTGCTCTTTGAAGAAGTAGTAGTTTCATTCACAATAACATCAGCACTGTCCTTTCCAAATGATGGAACTTTAATAATAATATTATCACCTGAAATAATGCCAAGTCTTTTTTGAAGAATTTCGATAGACTCTACTTCAGAATGACCACATATAAAACTTGGCAAAACAGTTTTCCTCTTTTTACTTTCTCTTGAAACATTAAAAGGAGAAGATTTTTTAGAAGAATTTGATTTTCTCTGTTTCGCAGTATTCTTACTTTTAATTTTCAAATTAACTTTTGACCTTGGTCTCTCTAAAAAGGGATTTTGACTTGAGTAATCTTGATTTTTGAAAATTCCTTTCAACTTACTTCTTTTCTCATCAACAATCTCAACAGATTGCTTCGTACTCTCTGTTAGATGTGGAATGATAAATGGAGCTTGTAATTGTTCTTCACTATCAACAATAATATGTTGCTAATCTTTATCCTCACATTGCTGCTTATCACCATGTAAAGAAGTATGTGTTTCAGTTTCTTCTGCTGATGAAATCAGGACTGTAGCATCTGACTGTTGTTGAGAAACTTCTTGAACCTTTTCTTGATCCTTCTCCCCTGGAAATATCTCCACATATTCATCTATAACTCGAGCTCCAACATTTACATTGGAATCCTTCTTTGCTTGTTCAATTAATATTCTTGATTCCTTGTTATTGAATATTACATCAGTGTCAACAGGTAAGCTCTGAATATCATTCAAAACAGCACTCACTGCAGCATCACAATCAATCAGCTGTAATCCAACTGGGGGAAGCACCTCCGGATGCAATTTATCAACCAATGCATCAAAACCAACTTCACCAATATCAGTAACCTCAAGGTCATCACTACCTTGAGAAAACAAATGGAATTCAGGCATTGACTCTTCCATTTTCTTTGTTCTTTTATTCAGATCACTTGCAAGATCAATAGTATCCCAAAAATCAGGAACACTGGAAGAAGTAGCTACTGGAGTGATGCTAGGAGACTTTTTGTTGAAATCAGATTTCATTTGTCCAGAACCAACAAGTTCCTTACATCTATCCTGGAAATTATCCTTGCATGACATCTTTTTATTCCCTTCAATATGTTGTTCAATACGATCAGAAAATGATTTTGTAACCCTTCTCATTAAGAGATACAATTCTTCAATAGGCTGCAAAAACAACACCAAAGTAACAAAAATTATAAGCATATTATATTCTTCTAGATGAAAAACCCACAAGAATAAACTTGAACCCCCTTTTAATAACCCTATGAAGTTACAAAAACTAGCCAATATAATATTTCAGTAACCCCTAACTTCATAACCTAGTAACCCCCTTAAAGTAACACCTTTAATATTTTAGTAATCCCATTGTAACCCCAAAGTAACCCATCAAAATTTATAAAGTAACCCCTAACTTCTTAACCTAGTAACCCCCTTAAAGTAACCCCTAGAAAAATTTAGTAACCCCATTGTAACCCCAAAAGTAACTCATCAGAATTGATAAAGTAACCCCTAAATTCATAACCTAGTAACCCCTTTTAAAGTAACACCTTTAATATTTTAGTAATCCCATTCTAACCCCAAAGCAAACCATCAGAATTTATAGAGTAACCCCTAACTTCATAACCTAGTAACCCCCTTAAAGCAACCCCTTGACCAATTTAGCAACCCCATTGTAACCCCAAAGTAACTCATCAGATTTGATAGAGTAACACCTTTACAATTTTAGTAACCCCATTGTAACCCCAAAGTAACACATCAGAATTCATAACCTAGCTCCTAACTTCATAATCTAGTAATAAACTAAGACTTGAGGAACTTAGTAATTAAACAAACAAAGTAAATAACTTACACTCTTTGCAATTGATTTGATTTCTGCATCAGTCATTATTGTATCAGCCACATTAAAAATCACCGTCCGAGCTTTGACAGGATCAGAAGTTTTAGCAGCATCTAGATCAACATCATTAAGCCCCTTAATAGGATTACCTTGTGTGTCAACAAGTGGATCAACACTATCATCAAAGAGTCCATACTTTACAGGATTACCTGCTGTGTTCTTCAGTGGATCAACCTCATCAGCAGTACCCTCATGTGGCTGATCAACATCATCAATTACTTCTTTTGATTGATCTTCAAAAGCATCCTCATGTGGATTCTCAAAAACATCTTGTTCAAGATTATCCAATCCTTTAATTGCTTCTTCAACCTGATCAACATCCTCAAGTCTAGGAGGAACATCAGATTGTTTAGCAATTGAATCATCAGCTTGATCCTGCACTTGAGTTTCATTGCCAAACACATCCTCCTTAACTACATTCTCATCCTCCACTTGAGATTCATCCTCATTTTGATTGTCCAATTGACATTCTTCCCCAACAGCATCTTTCTTAACATTTTCTTCCGAAGCTTCAATAGAACCTTCAGTGGAAACTTTAACAGTAGCTTCATCAATATTCTTATTCACATCATCAATTTTCTCTTCCTTATCCTTTTCTTCATCAAAAATTTCACAACTGTCAACCTTTGTAATTAGATATGACTTTTCATCTAATTCACCATCACCCCAATTACCATTCTCATCCAAAAGTCTTTCCCTCACTCTTTTGTCTGTCCAGAACTTGATAAAGGGAATAGTTTTAGGTGAATGAACACATTTGAACAAAACCCTTTGAAAATAAAGAATCTGAAGCAGCAGCAAACAACCACCTACATATTTCGTTGAAGAACTGTACGACTTCAAACTTATTGAAAGTTGCTCTACACAATATTTACACCAATTGTATTTTGAAATACGATCTACAACTTCTAATGCTTTTACAATCTTAAAATCAGCATTCCTATTGATAATTGTAGCATAAAATGTGCTCATAAAATACATGACAAAAATTCTTTTGAATTCATCATTATCCAACTGCATTCCTTCATCAGTTTTATCAACTATTTTGTTATACAATAGGGGAACACCAATAGCACCCTTACAATTAGAATTGTCCCTCCATCTATTTTTTATAATTGCATCTTCATAACTTCCAGACACGGGAACATCTTCTCCCAAAATAGGAATGCCAAAAACATCATGCATATCAGCATCAGTAACTTCAAACTCCTTCCCATCACCAATTACAAAAGTTTTAGACTCATATCTAAATCTAGAACACATCCAACGCATCATTTCATGAGGAAATTCATTCAAATTCACATCAAACACACTTCCAAAACCTATGTCATGAATAGCTTTCTTCTGTTCATCACTCAACTCCTTACACAACAACAATACACCATATGTTCTGCATCTAGAGGTCAAGACAACTATGTTTTCCCTAAAAAACAATAAAGTAAATAGCTATATCAATAAATAAGTTATTATAGTAATAACGCATAAATTTAGAACCAAAAATTAACAGAAAAATTATACTAATAATGCATAAATTAAGAACCAAAAATTAACAGAAAAACAGAGCATACTTTAGTTCTATCTGAACTTGATCATCAACATCAAGAACATCCTAAACACAAATAAAACTATACAATAATAATCACATGACAAATTCACTCACACTCTAATGATCCCATACAACTTCAATAACCCTTCAATAACCCCATAGACAACATTAGTAACCCTTAAGTAACCCTAGAGACAACTTCAGTAACCCTTGACTAACCCTAGAGACAACTTCAGTAAACCTTGAGTAACCCCAAACACAACTTCAGTAACCCTTCAATAACCCCAGAGACAACTTCAATAACCCTTGAGTAACCCCAAACACAACTTCAGTACCCCTTCCATAACCCCAGAGACAACTTCAGTACCCTTGAATAACCCCAAACAAAACTTCAGTAACCCTTGAGTAACCCCAAACACAACTTCAGTAACCCTTGAGTAACCCCAAACACAACTTCAGTAACCTTTCACAAAACACAATAATAACTAATTCAGTAACCACAAATAGCCAAACAATAAAAGTTGAGTAACCCTTGAGTAACCCCTACACTACTTTGAAAACACCATTTTAATCCCTAATTTCAGTAACCCCTAGAAAAATAGTATCCCATTCTGTGCACGCAATTATATTAACAATGCATAAATTTTAGAGCCAAAGTTAACACCAAAAACACAGATATGCAAAAACAATAAACACAAGAATAAGTAAAACAAACTTACTCTTCTTCTTCATCTTGATCATCAACATCAAGAACATTCTTAGGACAAATAGTAACAGCTCTTTTAGCATCAACACCAACTCTTCCCCTTTTCTTTTGCGGTTGGTCAACAACTTCTTCATTCTTAACAATAGGAACACGAAGTTTCTTTCCAACCAATTCAGACTTCTTTGGAACAATAACATCCTTCTTATTCATTTTTTCACTAGGTGCAATAGATTTCTTCTTCAATAATTTGCTACTCTTTAAAGAACTAGGAAACATTTCAGCAAGTAAAATATCACTAGAATCAGATTCTTCCTCAACACTACCACCTTCATCAACCTTTTTTTTCTTCTTCACAATGTACATTGTCATCACCAGCAACTTTAACATCTTCATTTGGACTATCACAACCACCTGAAAAAATAAATAACTCAATAAAAACCTCAACATTTGGAATATCATCAACCTCAAACCTCAACACTACCACCTCAAACCTCAAACCTTAAAAAAATGACATCAACTAAAAACAAGATCATCAAACAAACATACAAATCACAACACCTAAATCATGAAACAAAATTACTTTAAGCATAATTCACAATCAATAAACAACTAACAACACTAGAGCGTAAAAATCTAGGGTTACAAAATCAAAAAAATAAAAAAAAAGTTACAATAATTAGAGATAAAACAAAAATTCAAGCATAATACATGTAAAATGTTTCGACTCACAAAAATTACAATAAATAATTCAAAAATTCAGAAAACTTCAACATTAACAACTAAAACCTAAATTCAGCAAACTTCAACAACAGAAACCTCATTTCTTCTCAATTAAACACAAAATTCAGAAAACTTACTTGATTTTCGATTTGATCGTCGAACAGTACTCTAGTCTCTTACTTTTCCTTTAACTAACACTTTCTTTTTAGGCATAATCGCAATGAGATATGGCAATTCAAAATTTTGAAAAGATGAACACAAAAATCAGCAAACAAACTAAAGAATTACACGAAATTTGACGAAGAATAAAGATGATTAGAGAGAAATTTGATGAGAGAGAAATGGGGGTTTCCAAAAAAAACAAGTTTAAAAGAATTGTACAGCAAAAAAAAGATATGAAGAGTTTTAAAAACACAACGGACAAAAAGCAATAACTCTACTAACTGAAGAAATAACGCCGCCAGTTTACATGTTGGGCCTTTTCTAATTTGGGCCTGCCGCACAATTGTAGAACCGTGTAGTAGGCCGTATATGAGTCCAAATCTTGATTATAAAAGGATGATAATGCAGAAAAAGGCTCAAAGCGTGAGTTCATTCATTGATAGGAGAATTCATATATAGTACATAATATTAGGATTGATTCTAAAAATATTCTCTAAGCAAGATTATCCTAAAACTTCCTATAATTAAGGAATAATATCTCCTAGAATCAAATCCTTCTAAAGATATGACATCAATATCTTAACACCCCCCTCAAGTTGGAGCTGGTGGAGAGAACATGCCCAACTTGCTTAGTAAATAATCGAATTGTGGTTTACCAAGAGCCTTGGTGAAGATATCGGCAAGCTGCATATGCGTAGTAACATAGGAAGGATCAATAAGGCCGTCAATAATCGCATCATGAACAAAATGACAATCAACCTCAATATGTTTCGTGCGTTCATGAAAGACTGGATTGTGGGCAATGTGCAAGGCAGATTGGCTTTCATAAAATAATTTAATAGCCTTGGGATGTACGCCCAAACTTAAAAGAAGCCCTTTTAACCATTTTAGTTCACATGTAACAGTCGTCATGGACCGGTATTCAGCTTTTGCAGAGCTACGAGAAACTGTATTCTGTTTCTTTGTCTTCCAGGATAAAGGAGAATGACCAAGAAAGACTAACCAACCTGTGAGGGACCGTCGAGTAACCGGACACGCGGCCCAATCTGAGTCACGCCAACCTTGCAAGCTTATATCACTATCTGATCTCAATAAAATCCCTAGCCCTGGAGTGCCTTTCAAATATCGTACAACTCGAAGGGCGGCTTCCCAATGCTCAGACTTGGGTTCCTGCATAAATTGGGATAAGATATGAACAGAATAGGCCAAATCGTGCCGTGTAACTGTGAGGTAGATCAATCGGCCAACAAGGCGACGATAAGACTCGAGATTCGAAAGAGGTGCCCCTGTAGCCAAACCAAGTTTATGGTTTTGCTCAATAGGGGACCCAATAGGCTTGGAACCTAATAAACCTGTTTCAGAAATGATATCAAGAGTGTACTTTGTCTGACACAAAAATAATTCATACTTATTGCATGCAACCTCAATGCCTAGAAAATATTTCAAAGGACCAAGATCCTTCATGTGAAAGCAATCACTGAGGTAAGCTTTAAAGGCCGTTAGAGCAACAATATCGTTCCCAGAAATGATTAAATCATCCACATAAACCAAGACATTAAGTTGCACCGAGCCTTTTGTGTAAGCAAACTGGGAATAATCAGAGTATGATTGGAGGAACCCATACACTTTCAATGCAGACACAAGTTTAGCAAACCAACATCTAGGAGCTTGTTTTAAACCATATAAAGACTTTCGAAGACGACATACCTTGGTTGGAGAAGAGGATTCAAACCCGGGTAGAAGCTTCATATAAACCTCCTCATCAAGATCCCCATGTAGAAAGGCATTGTGAACATCCATTTGATGTAATTCCCAGTTCTTACAAGCGGCAATGGCAAGAAATGCACGCACAGTGACCATTTTAGCCACAGGAGCAAAAGTCTTGGTATATTCAATGCCTTCCTGCTGATGATTGCCAAACACAACTAAGCGTGATTTCAAGCGTTCAATGCTTCCATCGGACTTGTATTTTATTCGGTAGACCCATTGACTACCTAGAGCCCGCTTGCCAGGTGGAAGATCTTCCATAGTCCAAGTGCCATTTTTCTCAAGGGCCTGAATTTCATCGTGCATGGATTTTCTCCACCCTTCATCTTTCATGGCTTCCTTAAAAGAACGAGGCTCCTTCCCAGAAATAATAGTTGCAATAAAATTTTGATACTGCAAAGAAAAACTGTTACAATTTACATAATGTGCTAAGGGATAAGGAGTACCTAAGGAATGATTAGGAGACGAGGTGTTAGAAGCAGAAGAAGATGGACTTTTAGCTACAACTGTGTGAGTGAGAGGATCTAGAACAAAATCTCGAAACTTCACCGAAGGAATTTTCTTCCTTAAACCACGACCCAAATCAGAGACAGGCGGATCACGGGGCTGCTGGGGTTGCAGGGCAGCAGCGGGAATAGGGGGGGCGTCGTGGGTTGTGGCAGTTGTGTGGCAGGGGCGGGCTATAGTCCAGCGCCCGTTAGATTTCCAGCGGGTGAGGCAGCCGGTTCTGCAGTATTGGGGGCTAAGTCACGCACACCAACATCTTCATATGTATCGCAGGATTCATCACAAAAATCAGTAAAATCAGAGTCAACATGCTCATAAGTAGGCACAATATTCGTTGGATCGATGTTGGTAGAATCCGGTCAAGAAAAGGAAAAATGTCTTCGAAAAACTTGACATCACGAGACACCAAAAATTTTCTTGAGTCTAAATCAAACAACCTCCAACCTTTCTTACCTAATGGATAACCAACAAAAATGCATTTACGACTTTTACTGGCAAATTTGTCGCCGTGTGTATCTTTATTATGTGCAAAACATAGACAACCGAAGGTACGAATAGCGTCATAGCTTGGAGGAGTATTGAAAAGAATTTCATAGGGAGATTTATTTTGAAGCAATGGAGAGGGTGTTAGATTTATTAGATGAGCTGCAGCTAAAACACTCTCGCCCCAAAAATAAATAGGTAAATTAGCCTGAAATCGCAGAGCCCTTTCTACGTTGAGAATGTGTTGTTGTTTTCTTTCTACCCGACCATTTTGTTGGGGAGTCTTAACACAAGAAGTATGAAACAAAATTCCAGTGGCTTTACAAAAATCAAGTAAGCAATTAAATTCGGTACCGTTATCACTTTGAACTATTTTAATAGTTTGAGAGAATTGTCTATCAACCATAGCAAAAAAGGGCATGAACATATTGAACACTTCAGTTTTATCAATCAGCAAATAAATCCATACAGCACGGGAAAAATCATCCACGGTAGTCAAGAAATATCGAGCACCACAAGAGGAGGGATGCCTATATGATCCTCATAAATCACAATGAATCTTTTCAAAAATTCTAGAGGCTTTATTATCACTTAAAGTAAATGTATCTCGAGGATGTTTAGCACGAAAACAAACTTCACATGCTTTATTCAAACTACCCTTACAGTGACTAACAGGAGGAAGAAGCTTGACTACCCTTTCCGAAGGATGCCCCATACGCTTGTGCCACAATTCCAAGGTAGAAGAAACCGCATTGACTGATATATGTTGCACCGATTCGGCACTGTCGAAGTATAAAAGTCCATCCCGTCTAACACTCGTTCCAATCAGCTCCCTCGACTGGTCTTGTATAACACAAGAAGAAGAAGAAGTAAATTGCACAGTACATTGCAGGTCATCAATTAATTGCGATATAGAGATTAAATTGCAGCGTAATTCGGGAACAAAGAGAACGTCTTTAAGAATCGTGTTCTTGGTTAATTGAACAGAGCCCTGCTTTGTGGCAATCAATGACTCCCCATTCAGAATCCCCACGGGACATGAAATACTTTGAACATCGAAGAGCCAAGAATTAAGACAGGTAACATTTCGAGATGCCCCAGTATCAATAATCCACATTAGGTGATCAAATTCACCATTCAACCGATCATCAGGAATTTTGGTATTACCAATAAAACCTGCAAGCACCTTCCATTGTTTAGCGGAGAAGACGGGAGAATCAGAAGAGCCAGTATGACTTGACCCATGACCACCAGAAACAGCGACATTAGCACGAGCAGGTGCTTTGCCTCTTCCATTCACCTGCGAGCTGGCATGAACTCCTTGTACCTTGGATGAATTTGGCCACCAATCTGGGTAACCTATAAGTTGGAAACATTATGAGATAAGGTGATCGGTTTTCTTGCAATGCGTGCAAAAAAGAAGGGACTTGTCAACTTTGTCTTTGTGATCAACTGAAGAGCCTTTGTTAGAGGAGGAACGAAGAGCGAAGCCAACCACGTCGGAAGGCTTGTCATCCGGGACTAGTTTGGCAAGGCGGACACGTTAATCTTGAGCAACTAATTGATATGCTCGATCAAGAGAAGGTAATGGATCTTGAGAAAGGATATTAGCACGAGTTTGACCATAATACTCTGATCTGTATACAGGCCCATTAGAAACTGATGAAGCCGAGTACTATCACGCCGTTTCTCGTGTTCAATGCCGGCAGTACACGTCGCACAGCAGGAGCAAGTAACCAGAGGTTCGTAATTGTTAAGTTCCTCCAAAAGAGCTGTCAACTTGCTAAAATAAGTGGGCAACGGGCATCGTTTTCGTTTGTTCACATGGTGAAATCGAAGTCTGCAACTGCTGAATGCGAGGGCCAATGACTATAAGTGTGTTCGAAAGACGCTTTGCATCTTTATACATGGATAGGGTTCGCTTGACATCTAAAAGAATAGTGTTCATGAGCCATGAGATCAACATGGCATGTATGGTATTCCAATCAGCTGTTTGAATATCGCTAACCCACTCGTCATAATTATCCCCGAGTCGCAGTAATAAAATCACCAGGACGGTCATGAGGTCCGAGGTAAAAGGGAGAGGTAATATCAAGGCGAGGAGGCGCGCGGTGGCGTTGGTTGTTGATCGTCGGCCATGGAGGACGGCTGATGATGAATGATTTCAATTTTTTTTTCTTTTTTTTTTTTTTTATAAAAACTGAGCGTATGATACCATGATAATGCAGAAAAAGGCTCAAGGCTTGAGTTCATTAATTGATAGGAGAATTCATATATAGTACATAATATTAAAAATATTCTCTAAGCAAGATTATCCTAACACTTCCTATAATTAAGGAATAATTATCTTTTAGAATCAAATATGATATCAATATGACTAAGTTTATATATATTATTTGATACTGTGATGAACTGATTTCAATTAATGTCGTTAAAATCAGTTAGTATTAATATTTTGTCTTCCCTTGCCGAATAATAAAGTGTGATAGTTGATAAACATAGCTCTCTCTTCTGAAATTAAATTATAGATTTTGTATAACCGTTTAAAGGCTTCAATTTTGTTTAATAAAACAGTTGTGTTGAGTACAAGATTTTGGTGTTCTATCTTCTTCTTTTATGTGTGCTTTGATTGTTGTGAAAGCATAAATCCAACAATATGTGAAAGTTATCCCCTACTTGCTATCATATTATGTTGCATGTGCAGGTATAAATCTAACTATACGTTAAAGCTAATCTTGTGTGTTATCTTCAACTGAAAACAGTTGAATTGAATTGAAATGAACTGAAATGATTGGAGCTGAGCTGAACTGAAAGTTTTTTTATTAAGGATTAATGATTAGTAAAATAAAAGAAGAGCTAAACCGAACTGAACTGATTTTAAGCTGAAGTAAACAGGCCCTTAGTGGTTGCTAGTTATAAGTAGCTACAATTATTCTTTTACTTATCGCTTATTCGCTTTCACATAGGAGTATTTCAAATGAATTTATGTAATGAGAATAAATTCTACGGAATAATTAGCTTAAGGATTTGTTTGTCTTGACGGAAAACACTTTTCATGGAAAATAATTTTCTAAAAAAAATAATTGTCGGTGGAAAACAATATTGTAAAAGAAATTTTCCTTTATTTGCTTTGGTGAAAGAAAACTCATGGAGAAAAGGAGAATTGAAAGGAAGAGGGGGAGAAAGATGTAAGGAGACGAATAGATGAGTAATGAATGTAAAGGAAAAAGTGGTATACCTTGTTTACAAAAAGAAAATGGTTTTTTTTTTTTTTAAAGATCGAGAACCCTTCTACTTTTGAGAATTGATTTCCATCCCTTAAGAAACACATAAAGGAAAATGAAGAAATGATGGAAAATTGTTTTCCTCCCAAACAAATGAATCATAAGAGACGTTAGATAGATAAATAAATAAATAAATAAATAAATAAATAAATAAATAAATAAATAAATAAATAAATAAATAAATAAATAAATAAATAAATAAATAAATAAATAAATAAATAAATAAATAAATAAATAAATAAATAAATAAATAAATAAATAAATAAATAAATAAATAAATAAATAAATAAATAAATAAATAAATAAATAAATAAATAAATAAATAAATAAATAAATAAATAAATAAATAAATAAATAAATAAATAAATAAATAAATAAATAAATAAATAAATAAATAAATAAATAAATAAATAAATAAATAAATAAATAAATAAATAAATAAATAAATAAATAAATAAATAAATAAATAAATAAATAAATAAATAAATAAATAAATAAATAAATAAATAAATAAATAAATAAATAAATAAATAAATAAATAAATAAATAAATAAATAAATAAATAAATAAATAAATAAATAAATAAATAAATAAATAAATAAATAAATAAATAAATAAATAAATAAATAAATAAATAAATAAATAAATAAATAAATAAAGGCACCTTTTTGTAGCCTAGTACTATGTTTTTGAATAGCATACTAACGAACACCCTTTGAAGTTCACATGAAAAAACCTTTTTGTATAGCAAACTAACTACACTCTTCCCAAACTCACGTCTCACATGAAAATCAATTAAGAGTAAAAAAATTAAGGTGATAGAAAATAAGGTAAAACGGACCAAAAAGCACATGATTTGTAATGCATGCCCTTGAAGAAATGCATGTAGGTACTAGGAATAATGTGCAAACTTCTCCTATAAATCGACACTCTCAAAACCTTCATTTCTCACACATCATTACCTCTCTTTTTTTATCTTCTTCTAAAAAACTTACTTAGATTAAGTCATGATGAAATTTAATTTTTTTTATAAACTAGTAATTTATGCCGTAATTGCTGTATGTTTTCTTACACTCTAATCTCCTTTTGCTTTGCAAATCGAGTCGTATAGTCATATGTGATTGTGAAACAAACTATAAATGATAAAAGTTCTTTTATTAATACATTTAGTACTCCGTAGGATATACTAATGTCAATAACTCGTATATTTAATATATATATATATATATATATATATATATATTTGTATTTTAATTTGTATATACTTCGTATATAATATTGTAGGGCTTATTAGTTATATGACTTATAAAATTATCAGTCCATTCGTCACTTGTGGTTCTTCAATTTGGAAGTGTGAAGATAATGGGGTAATAACATGTTTGACAAATTCTATTGAAAAAATTCAGCTGGGATTTGAAAATAATAAGCTTTTGACATTGTAACATAATAATGATTTATATCATCTCTTTTAAACATTATTTAAAATTAAAAAAACATAATGTTAAAATAGAATTTAAAGTTACATATATTTACTGCCTTAGGGACTGTTTACTTCAGATTAACATCAGTTTAGTTCAGCTCTAATCAGTTTAGTTCCGTTCAGTTCATTCTATTTAGTTCAGTTCAGCTCCAATCTGTTCAGCTCAACTCTTTTTTAAAACCATAATAAAAGCTTTCAGTTCAATTCAGTTTAGCTCCATTCAATTTAGTTCAATTCAGTTCAGTTCAGCTCTAATCAATTCAGTTCATCTGTTTTCAGCTGAAGTAAATAGGCGCTTATTCCATTATTTAAAAAAAAAAAATATTTATTAACTATATTATCTTATTATTTTTAACTAAATATACAATCAAGAATTAAAATATATATATATATATATATATATATATATATATACATGTATAAAACGGGCCTAGCAAGCTAGCTCGCAAACATTTTTACTTTGTCCATACCCGTCTATTTCATCAGCGGGCTAAGCTAAGCCCACCCGTTTACAAAAAAAATTAGAAACTTATTGTCCAAGCCCACTTTTAGAGCGGCCCAGCTTGGTGCGATACCCGACCATGAACAACTCTACCCAAAAGCACCCTAACCCGGTGCCCACACCCCCTAAGCCCCCACATAACTAACAAACCCTCCAAATGTGTTACTCCCAAGGCTTAAAATGGGTAATGCCTTTGGAAGACAACACACAATATAACTAGGAAATTTTGTAAGAAAAAACCTTTTAAATGTTTTTTGTTAAGAAACGATCTTTTAAAAGTTTATTTTATTTTATTTTATTTTAACTTTTTATTTAAACAATAACCTTAATGTAAATTTTGTTTGGAAAAGATAACTTTAATTCGCTCAATTAGCCTCTAAATCACTTAATTAGTCTTTAATTCCTCCATTTTCTTTAATGACCCTCCAACTCAATTCACGTAATTATCTAACAAACTCACCTAATTAAACAACCACAACCTCCACCACCAGAATCCTACTCACTTAATTACCTAAATAGCTCACCTAATATGTAAATTCATTTAATTTGAGTGAGTTAGAGGACAATTAGAAGAATTATAGGCTAAAAGGGAATTAGGGATTTTAGGCTGTCTTTTGCAAAAAAATTTACATTAAGGTTGTTGTTTTCATTTAAAATAAACTTTTAAAAGGTTGTTTCTTAAGAAACAAAAAAAAAATGACAATTTTTCCTTATAGTTATATACTTTTGGGTGCATGCACAGTAAGTTTTGATTGGAAAGGAGTTTTGACAATCAACAAAAATATATATTAAAACGCAAGTCGGATCATTTTAATCCGTCATGTGGCGCTTCCTTATTACAATTTCAATAACAAGTGAATGTTAGGCAAAATAGTAGTATATAATTGCTAAGAATTGAACTTGTGACTTCTCTAATACACAAGTTTTGTCACATTAATATTGTTATTTTTGTACACAATAAATTATAATATCATGGATTGCATAATAAATAAAAATCTCAATAATGAAGAGAATGATCCGATAACTCTTAACTTTCTTATAATATAAAATGTGTATGTTAAATAACATTTATGAATATATAATGTATAGCAATGAACAATTGCTTGTTTGATTATCTTTTAACTTACTTTAATATGTATGATCATTTTATATTCAGTATATGTCTTTTCCCAATATCATAATTCGTCTTTCACCCAATTCCTTAAATTTCTTTATCAATTGTGTTTTCCTATTTAAAAATAATAATAATTCAAAATTTAACTATTTACAAACAAATTCAACTCACATCTATCACTATGAATGAATCATTGCTTGAGCAAAAAAAAAAAATTATCAAATGATTACAATTGAAGATAATTAATCGCCAATATATAGTTTGCTAAAAAAATTTATTGCTAATATAAAAGAGTTTTTATTCACGTACTTAACATTTCATCTCTTCATTAAATTTTGATTTTAATTTTACCAAATTTAAGTTTTTTTTTAAAACTACTTAGTTAAAACTTATAAAATTCATATAATAAGCCTTAAACTATTTTTTTATTATCAAATGATCCGGGGCAATGCCCAAGGACAAAGCTAGTGTTTTCTCTATGTTACAAATATTACTTATAACTTTCCTAATGTTTATCTCTTTGTTTTTTTTTTGTTTTTTTTTTTTCCCATAATAGATAGCTTTCTTACCGAGCAATGCAAGTGAGCTAACTAGTGAGATGTATTGGAAAACAAAAGTCGGCGACATTCCTATGCCAAAAACATTGAAGGGTAGCTTGCCAATAGGTAATCTTTGAATGCTTGAATCGGCTTTAACTTATTATATTTCCAAGTCTCTTATGGAATACTAATTGGGCCTTTTGTCATGCATTCATATATATATATATATATATATATATGTATGACAACACAAGTAGTATTATTTGACTACAAATGGATGACAATAAGTATACTTCCTACAACTTTACTTCAATAGTTTCGATCTTCTTGACATTTTCATTTTCATTAGTATTATTAATTAATTTATTATAAACGGTAATAGTATTGAAACCCATGCATGGGCTAATGCAATATTTTGTTTTAAAAAAAGGACTTGTCTTATCTAATATGTATATAATATTTTTTTTATCTGAAAATTTTATTATTGAAATAAATTTTATATAATTATATTAATTATTATACTCATATTTATTTGACACTTAGATTTTCATCTAATTTTAAAACCTTTTATAAACTATAGATTAGATTAAAATTAATTTTTTTATCACCAATTTTATGTGTCTTTCGATCCCATACAAATCATGGCACAAATAATATTAAGAAATATGGATTGAAATCATGAATTATAAATAGCTTATTATGTTATAATTAAAGTCATATAAAATAGCACTTTGTATATGACAATACGCAATTTTCAAATATATTTATTGGGAAAACATTATCATGTAGAATTGAATTTAACCAATTTACAACATCCAAGTATCTTATCCATTTAATTAAGACAAAATATAGTTATATGAGATCTTATTTGATTCGTTTCAGTGTGCACGTAGATAATTAACTAATGAATAGTTTGCGTAATTTTTAAACTGATAAAATCTCTTTACATATAAATGTATCTTTACAATTTAGTTTTTATTTTATAATATTTATTTTATTGATCAATTTATCTTTAATACCATTGGATAATTTTTTTATGTGGCGTATGATGCTTTTTTTTATCTAGTACAATTGGCTTGATTCATCTATGTTCGTTGCATGAGAATTATTTAAATCAAAAGGCAATTAATTATTTGAAAATGGTTGTTTTAAAAAATAATTGAATAAAAGAGTTTTGATGTAGTTCTCATTAATCTCATGGGATCCTCACCTTATATATATATATAACTTTTTTATTCAAGAACCAGATAATAAGTAAGGTGATAACGTTTTTAATTCCATAATAAGTAATAACCAGATAATATTAATTGATAATAACTTTTTTTTATTCAAGAAGATGATAATGTAAGGTGTATTTATTACTTTCAATAAAAAAATTCCAAATATTAATACTGGATTATCAATACTGATATTAGGTCCTGATGTATAATCTTATCATTAAAATTTGACAGTCAAGTTCTTCATATTATCATTTGAAAAATCATCTTCACATGCTCCCTTAGGCATTAGTCCCACATTTTTTTACTTTTCAAAGTTTTTCAACTTAAATCTTCCTGCGATTATATTTTTAAATATGTATTTGTAAAAATTATAAAAGTTAATATTCTAAAAAAAGTAAATCAAAAGTAACCAAACAAGACCCATATGAATATGTTTTTACTTAAGTGTGCAAATAATATTCAAAATGTGGTTTGTGAATGGTGTTAATAGTCAAAGCATAAAGAAAAATATAGAACACAAGGAGTACCATATATTATCATTAAAATTATTTTGCCTATTTACTTAAATGTACTTAAACTAAATTTTGTTTAATTTTTACCTTGGTATATTTATTATATATAATAATAAATGAAATATTGCAAAAATAAATAGAATAATATCTTAGGAATAAACTAATTTATTCTACTATCTTTGACCAATTAGTAGACCTTAATCCTTTATGATATACCATTTATTAAAATAACAAAACTTATATTCTATTATCGATAATGTTATTAAATAAAACATAATTACTATAATAAACTTTCCCGTTAACATAGGTAAAAAATTCTTTAAAATAATAATTATATCAATATTTTAAACTGTCTACAGGGATGTGTTGTTAGTTTTAGAGGGGTAAAATGATAATATAAGATGGAGATTAAACAACAAAAATAGATTTTACCATTGAATTAATGTAGTGAAATTTAACTTGAAATGTTCCAACATATTATACTAATTTCTTAGTCATATATATATATATAACGTCATATTACAGTCATTTCATATTCATATTCAGATATATAACGGTAATCACTAGTTATATTTTACAAAAACATAATACTTGAAAAGTTCCACATATTATATTGCACCATACTCTATAACCTTAAAATTTGTTTTAGCTGGGTAGGAAATAATTTTTTTGTAAATAAAAAAAATAACCAAACTTATGATCAAAATTTTCAAAATTGGTTGAAAACTTATTTACCTTAATATAAACATAGGTTAACACTTTACCCCGATTCGTTAAATTACAACATATCGACAAGGTCTTGACCTAGTAGTACATACTAAGGGCATATGTATTATAAGTCATCATTTCAAATCTTCCTTTCCCACCATTATTCATTAATTTGCATTGCCTTTGTAGCCTATTTGCATTAAAAAAAGGAAAAAAGGGTACTATACCTTCTAAATTTGTTTTGTCCTTTTTTTTTTTTATAGGATCAAATGATGCTGTTGTCAAATTTAACCTAAATTATAAACACAAAAATGTGAAACCAGAAGATGCGTTTCAATGGGAAGGTCCAACTAACATGAAACCAGAAGATGCTTTTCAATGGGAAGGTCCAAATAACGTGAAACCAGAAGATGCGTTTCAATGGGAAGGTGCAAATAATGTGAAACCAGAAGATGCGTTTCAATGGGAACGCCCAAATAATGTGAAACCAGAAGATGCATTTCAATGGGAACTCCCAAATAATGTGAAACCAGAAGATGCGTTTCAATGGGAACGCCCAAATAATGTGAAACCAAAAGATGCATTTCAATGGGAACTCCCAAATAATGTGAAACCAGAAGATGCATTTCAATGGGAACTCCGAAATAATGTGAAACCAGAAGATGCGTTTCAATGGGAACGCCCAAATAATATGAAACCAGAAGATGCATTTCAATGGGAAAGGCCAAATAATTTGAAGCCTGAAGATGCGTTTCAATGGGAAGGTCCAAATAATGCGAAACCAGAAGATGCGTTTCAATGGGAAGGTCCAAATAAGAAACCGCAAATACATCAAGATGGTCGATTGATATATTTTATGTATGATACATTATCTAGAGTTGGGACAAAAATGAAACTGCACTTCGATAAAATCAATAATGAAGTCAAATTCTTGCCATTACACGTTGCAAAAACTGTGTCTGCTACATCTAACAAGCTACAAGCAATCCTAAATCTCTTCTCCGTGAATCCTAAATCCATTGTTGCTCAAGATATTGAGGCAATGATGAAAAAATGTGAAGGAAAAGGTGTAAAAGATGAGAAAAGGTATTGTGCAAATACATTGGAGGGCATGGTTGATTATGTTACAAAAAGCTTAAATTCTGGAAAAAATAAATTAATGGTAGCATCTACAGAGGTAGACGATGACATATTAATGGAGTACACTATTCAAAAAGTACAAAATATAGGAAGCGATGATAATCAAAATATGTTGTGCCATAAAATGAGTACTCCCTATGCAGTATTCCTTTGTCACAACATAAAGAGCACAAGTTTATATGATGTTACCTTGGTTGGTGCTGACGGAAAAAATAAAAAGGCTATTGCAGCGTGTCATAAGGACACAACACTTTTTAATCCAAAACATGTTTCCTTTGAACTTCTTAAGTCCAAGCCAGGAGGGAAGCCTATATGTCACTTTCTAAGTGCAAATGCAATAGCTTGGTTTCCAAAATAAAATTACAAGCAAGGGTTCGAGGCAAGGCTAGCGAAGGATACAAATAATAAATAAGCAATAACTGATTTTTGAAGTAACTAAGGAATTCCTTAAGAAAGCAATCAATATAGTAGTATAAGCACTTTGTTTAGTTTGTACTTAATAATATGTATGCATGTCCGGCCTTATTCCCTAAGTAGTATTGTAAAGTATGTTATAAATACCCATGCATCTTTTGTGCCAAAAAGCTTATTAATACTCATTAGTCATTATGCTAGTTGTATGGGGTAATCTCTGTAACTAAATAGTCACAGGGTCCAAAAAAACGATGGTAAACTTAAGAAATCTTATCTTTGATCACCTAATAGTCTCATACAAAGTAAACAATTAGACATGAAACGATGGATCCCTTAAGACCAACTAGGCTAAGTAAGTAAGCAACAAAGACTCAATTTAAGTTAGGTGGAAATTGCATCTATCGTGCTCTTTCCGGGAATTAATGGAACCCATATGTTTAATCCGAAGAAAAATTTATTTTATAGTTAAGTCGTGCACTAGCTCATGGATTCAAGGACAAGCGTAAGGGCAAAGCAGTGCATAGTGCACCCCACGCCCCCAATAGCTTGCAATCATGTTGCGATCTTTACATGTTCTCACCATTAAAATATCAAACAACAATCATATTTACATATTAAATCCATAAAAGCACATATATTACTAGGTGAGTTTAGATTAATGCACACATAAAGACGAATAAATTTTGTGATGACTTTGAATTAATAAAAAAAGAAAGTTATAAGTCCGGTCAACCAAATTTATCTTAATTTAATGTGATTTAACATATAATTTCTTTATTTATTTATCAAAACTAGAAATAGTGATGAAAACATTAGAACATAAGTTAAATAAGCATGCAATATAACAACATGAAAAAAATAGACAAAAGAGTACAAGAATAAATTTCCATTATTTGCAATGCAACCTACCCCGTATTACCTTTAATTAAACTTTCATTAGTTAATTTTACGGACATTAAATGTCTTTAGTCTATTTGCATAGTGTGAGTATGCTTGGCTTAGGGAGTGAGTCTAGAAACTCAAAACCCAAGTAATTCATATTCAAGGTACCTAAGCAAATTTGTCCAATAATTTAATCTTTACTTTAGGTCTTTTAATTAACATGGATTCTAGGTGATTTAAAAGCAATAAACATTTAGCATGAAATCACATAAACAGCCTAATTTATGTTTCTACTTAAGATTGATTTTAATTTAAGGCTCATTCATTAATTAATCAATGTTTCATGAATTTAATTAAAAACATGTCAATTCTCTAATAAAGCATTTAAATCACATAAAACACATAAAGCTAACACTTTTATTGAAGAATTCAAGATGATGATGTTGATGAATGATGATGTTAGCCTCAATCAAAGTACCTTTCGTGCGATTGTCAAAACAACTTCTTAGCTGGAATGCTTGAAGAACTTAAATAATAATAATAATAATAATAATAATAACAACAATAATAACAATAATAATAATAATAATATAATAATAATAATAATGTGTTTAGGATTTATATTAATGTTTTCACGTGTTTAGGGTTGGCTAGAAGTATTTTGTGGGAGAAAGAAGAAGAGAGACATGCACTTCGAGGTTAGGGCACGAAGTACAAGAGAGAGAGAGAGGTGAAGACATGATTATTCAACATTCGGAATGGGGTCATGTATTTATAGGGGAGCGGGAAGGAAGGCTGAGCGCCTAAGCGCTCAACGAGCGTCAAGACGCCCAGCATGAGCGCCTACACGCCCAGCGAGGCACTCAAGTCCGACTTTTTGGATTTTCACGCGGTTAATCTTCCGAACTTCCATACTTCCAATATTCGTTTCCATATTCTAAAATATTACGAAATTTACTTCCATAAACCTAAAGTTACCTTATTTATTCGCACAAGCCTTTCTAGAAGGTTTGTCGTATCTGGTCATGTCCATACCCTTGAATTATTTTCTAAATTTTCGAAAAAGAAATTAATAAAATATGAAAATAAAATAAAATAAAATAAAATTAGATAAAATAATTTTAAATAAAATAAATGATTTGAAATTAAAAGAGAGAATGATAATAGAAAATAAAATGAAAATCGAGAAATTAATTTAAGCATATTTCGACCATCGTAACTTATCATCGGTTAACTATTTCCAGCAACGACTTAATTAATTAATTTATTATCTCAAGCAATTAATTTTCGGAAGTTGGACTTTTTGTGACGTGTTACACATTAATCATTGGTCATTTAGGTGGGACCAGATATAAGTGTCTACATCGTGTCAATCAAAACATTTCTGTATTAAAAACCCTTAATACTAAAAACCCAAATTAAAAGAAGTGTTTGAGAAAATGTATTTGATTTGTTTTGTTTTGTGTTAGTGGAAAAATGTTTGATTGTTTGTGGAATGGTTTTGGAAGAATCTTAGTAAGCTTTTTATAAAGACGAGAGAATGCAGATTTGAAGGTTAAAAGTTTATCAATGAACTCGAGTTGTATTTATACCAAAACAGAACTGAGCATGTGTTACCACACAAAGTGGGGCCTACGTGTTTATTTAGGTTGTCCTACTTTGCCACGCAACACGACTTGTTACTCAGTTGTTGGTTGTTCTTCTTAGCTCCTTGAAATTGCATTCAACTGTTGGTTCTTGTGGCGGTTGTATCTCAAGAATGAAGGTGTTTTTGTTTTTCTTTTGCTTGCAATCTCGCTTTTATTGATTCGTATTCATTTGTTGCTTAATTGATAGGGGTATTTATGGAGTTAGGGTTTCTTCAGTGCCATATTTGTTCTAGAAACCCTAATTCCCTAAATATTGCTGTCTATTGGGTTGATTTTGGAGGTTTATAGGCAGTTGCCGGTGTTGTCTTGCATTAGCTGTAGAGTGGTTGGTCAAAGTGGACCATTGCCTATTCATNTTTCATGAATTTAATTAAAAACATGTCAATTCTCTAATAAAGCATTTAAATCACATAAAACACATAAAGCTAACACTTTTATTGAAGAATTCAAGATGATGATGTTGATGAATGATGATGTTAGCCTCAATCAAAGTACCTTTCGTGCGATTGTCAAAACAACTTCTTAGCTGGAATGCTTGAAGAACTTAAATAATAATAATAATAATAATAATAATAACAACAATAATAACAATAATAATAATAATAATATAATAATAATAATAATGTGTTTAGGATTTATATTAATGTTTTCACGTGTTTAGGGTTGGCTAGAAGTATTTTGTGGGAGAAAGAAGAAGAGAGACATGCACTTCGAGGTTAGGGCACGAAGTACAAGAGAGAGAGAGAGGTGAAGACATGATTATTCAACATTCGGAATGGGGTCATGTATTTATAGGGGAGCGGGAAGGAAGGCTGAGCGCCTAAGCGCTCAACGAGCGTCAAGACGCCCAGCATGAGCGCCTACACGCCCAGCGAGGCACTCAAGTCCGACTTTTTGGATTTTCACGCGGTTAATCTTCCGAACTTCCATACTTCCAATATTCGTTTCCATATTCTAAAATATTACGAAATTTACTTCCATAAACCTAAAGTTACCTTATTTATTCGCACAAGCCTTTCTAGAAGGTTTGTCGTATCTGGTCATGTCCATACCCTTGAATTATTTTCTAAATTTTCGAAAAAGAAATTAATAAAATATGAAAATAAAATAAAATAAAATAAAATTAGATAAAATAATTTTAAATAAAATAAATGATTTGAAATTAAAAGAGAGAATGATAATAGAAAATAAAATGAAAATCGAGAAATTAATTTAAGCATATTTCGACCATCGTAACTTATCATCGGTTAACTATTTCCAGCAACGACTTAATTAATTAATTTATTATCTCAAGCAATTAATTTTCGGAAGTTGGACTTTTTGTGACGTGTTACACATTAATCATTGGTCATTTAGGTGGGACCAGATATAAGTGTCTACATCGTGTCAATCAAAACATTTCTGTATTAAAAACCCTTAATACTAAAAACCCAAATTAAAAGAAGTGTTTGAGAAAATGTATTTGATTTGTTTTGTTTTGTGTTAGTGGAAAAATGTTTGATTGTTTGTGGAATGGTTTTGGAAGAATCTTAGTAAGCTTTTTATAAAGACGAGAGAATGCAGATTTGAAGGTTAAAAGTTTATCAATGAACTCGAGTTGTATTTATACCAAAACAGAACTGAGCATGTGTTACCACACAAAGTGGGGCCTACGTGTTTATTTAGGTTGTCCTACTTTGCCACGCAACACGACTTGTTACTCAGTTGTTGGTTGTTCTTCTTAGCTCCTTGAAATTGCATTCAACTGTTGGTTCTTGTGGCGGTTGTATCTCAAGAATGAAGGTGTTTTTGTTTTTCTTTTGCTTGCAATCTCGCTTTTATTGATTCGTATTCATTTGTTGCTTAATTGATAGGGGTATTTATGGAGTTAGGGTTTCTTCAGTGCCATATTTGTTCTAGAAACCCTAATTCCCTAAATATTGCTGTCTATTGGGTTGATTTTGGAGGTTTATAGGCAGTTGCCGGTGTTGTCTTGCATTAGCTGTAGAGTGGTTGGTCAAAGTGGACCATTGCCTATTCATATGTAGAGCCTATCCGGCTGAAATTAAGGGGTTTTTGGTGGTAAAAAAAAAAAAAACCGCCAAAGATGTTGTTCTCTCTCAGTTTTGCACAAAAAATTATGCTTCCTCATAAAATCATTTTAGGCATGCATGTCTTCTAGTTAATCTAAGGTAAATTGCACTTGCTGATTTTATGGCTTTGTGAATATTTATTTTGTAAATATATGTATTAGCATTGGTTCCTTTTTACATGGGAGAATGCTTTCTTTCTTGCCTATAAATATTCATAGCCATTGTATTTGTATCAATCAAAATATTTGAGGCAAGACAGCTTCTTTCACCATAATTTCAGAATTCCAGTCTTCTTCTGTTACACAGGTCAGTTTTCTTCTTCTTTTAGTTATTTATATAGAAGCTTTAAAATGATAATTTAGAAGTGGTGTATTGTTATGTGTTTCTGTATTATGCTTTGTATTAATGATGTTGAGAATTTATGCTACCACTCTTATGCTTGGTTTACTTTGTATTGTATTGTATTGTGTTATATAGATAAAAATAATTTTATTGTTGGACTGCTATGTTAGTGAATGTTTGTTATGTATTGAATATTATTTGTATGGAGGTTTCATAATTTAGAGGTGGATATTGGTATATGCTTCTATGCTATGTTCTATATGTTTGTTCATTCTTATGGTTGGTTTATTGTAGATTATATATAAGCACCTTCATTGTTAGTTTATCATGTTATTGTATGATCATTACAAGCTCAGTGCTATATATGTTTCTAAGTTTTGTTCTTTATGGTTATTAGATTGCTTGCTACATATCATTTATATATAACCTTATACTTGGTTTAACATGTATGTATATTCTTTCATCATGGACAATTAAATGTTGATACAATGTTGTTCAGAATTACAATATCACATGTACTCTTTCATTTTACATCATGTTATAAGCTCCTGTGTTAGTGGTTTGGATTTGGTGATTATATCATTATAACAGCCACTATATTGTTCTTCCTTATATTATCGGAGTATGTTTGGATTTCAGGAGGGGTTGAGTTATTACATTTTCAATTTAGTTTGAGTTTTTTTTAGAGAATTAATTGTTGTTGCTACTATGCAATGGTTATGGCGGCGGAACCGATGACAATCTTAATGAATGTTATGCAGCAGAATCCTTATTCTCAATTCTTTAAAAGTCTGAAAAATCTGCCTATCACACAAGATACATATATTCACATTAATAAAAATGTTGTGAATGATCTCTGAGTAAACAATGCACCTAAGTCTGATAAGGTGGTTGCAATATGGGCTGACAATGCTATCGGAGATGAATGCAGTGGCCCGTTTATTACTGTATCAGGGAAAACGAATTCAGAGCATAGAATACAACATTATTATGGCTGCTATGACCCTTCACAATATCCACTTTTGTTTCCTTTTGGAGATAGTGGTTGGCATCCTGGAATATCAAGGTTTCCCAAAAAAAGTCATGCTGTTGCGCCTATAGATGGAGGTCCAATGCAACAATCAACTGATGATGCTGATTTAATCTGTCAAGAAAGTAAACGTTAGATATTTACATCATCCTATATCTATATATGTTATTAATGTCTTTATTATAATAGCTTATATTGATAATATGTATTTCGTTGATGTATGATAGGGTCTGCAATGCCTAAAAAGAAGCCTCACACGGACATTTCTTGCCGAGAATTTCATATATGTTGCAGATTCGAACAGGTAATCGGATTCTAGCCACTGAAGGTTATTACTGCAGTATATAGTTGATATGTATGTAAAATTAGAAAGCACAAGGCTTGAATTTTATAGGCATAATCAACCCAAAATTCGAGCTGATCTGTATAAAGGTCTGATTGATGCTGTTGTAATGGGAGAAATTAAAGGCGCAGATGCAGGGCACAGAATAGTATTACCTCCATCTTTTATTGGTGGGCCTCGAGACATGCGTCGATGGTATCTAAATGCTATGACTCTTGTCCAGCAGTTTGGGAAGCCTGATATCTTTGCAACTATGACATGTAATCCAAACTGGTCTGAGATTAAAGCAGAATTACAAGATTGTGAGCAGGCACAGAATCGACCAGATTTAATTTCTAGAATTTTCAGAGCAAAGCTACTTGCTGCAAAAAAAGAAATGATTGATAGTCACCTTATTTATGTGCATTTAGAATGATGTGCATAATTATATTTTGCCTCGGTAAACATTTAGTCTCTGTAGGGGAACACGTCTTACAACTAAAGATTGCTCCAGAAGTTGTTGGCGGTGAAATTGCTCGTTTACCACACTTATCGCATCCTAAATAGAGGTGAAGCTGCTCCATTGATATGTGTTGAAAGGTAGCATGTATTAAAAACTGTTCTTCTTGCCATGTGTTATGAGCCTGTTATAGGTTTACCATATATATTAATGCTTAGGAAACAGTTAAATAGCATTATATTTGGGATATATAATTTGTCTCTAATTGCAATACTGAGAATACCTTCCGGTGTTGAAGTTCATTAGCTGTTGTCTCAGTTGGCTTGATATCAGGTGCAAGCAGTTGAACTAATTTGGATTGGTGGTCGATGAGTCTACTCTCATTCGCAGTAGCCCTGTCATAGGTTCTACTGCCAGTAAAGATATTAAAGTGGTTGTCTATTGATATAGAGCATCAGATAGCAAGTATTTTAATTACCATGCTTGCAATGCATCAGCTTTTGATCCTTTTGGAGTTGGAATAAGCGAAGTTGACATTGATGAGCAAAGAGTGAATCCTGAACATCCAAGCTTGTGTAATTGGTGATTGGACAAAAATGAAAATTTCTATATATGATTGGACAAAAATGAGCAAGTATTTTTACTTTCTTTTTTTTTTTCAATTAGCTTATTAATTTATGTTTGATTATTGTTTAGTTTATTTAGTTTTGATAATTAGTTTGTTAATTAATTCATGTTAATTTATTTATTTGTTGATTGTTTAATTAGTTTAATTATGAATTTCTCTATGCAAGTTGTTTTAGCTTTCACAATTACTCCTTGCTACGTTAGTTAGAGTTTTTGGTTATTTTTGATAGGTGTGCAACAAAAGAATATATATGGCAAAATGATATAAATTCCAATTAAAAAAAAATGAATATGTTAAATCTTGTCCATTAGCATCACACAGAATAACTTAGTTTTCATTCGTAAGTGTCTTGAGTTTACTAGGGTAGGATACTCAAAAGTTGCAACTTTTTATGACATCTATTTTTTTTAAGGATTCAATACATAAAAGAAAATATCTTAATATCTGGTAGCAAAATAATTTGGACATCCGGTTCAATATCTAAAATTTCGGATATCCGAAAAGGCCAAAAGTGATATTTAAATAGGTATTTCATATCCACTTTTCGAATCGGATATCCTAGAAATCAAATCAAATACGGATCCAATTTTCAGATCTTTAGATATTTTTGCTCAGCTCTACCATTCATATTTAGTATCTCCCCTCAATATCCTTTTTTTTAGACAAAAATTTGGAAAATTAAATCACAAAATTCATTAATCAAAAAATTGAATCAATCTATTGAACCACAAAATAAGGCTGTCACTTTTGTCGACCGATGGTATTTTTGACCGTCTTATTATTAACCGAGTGTTTTCAACGACTATGATTGAAGCTCCCTGTTATTAACCACCGGTGTTACTGACCTCCTTGTTTTTGAAGCTGAGGATGTAGAGACAATCTACAGATCAAATTAGATATATTATGTCACTAGCGGGAACCTTTTATTTTGAATTTCAGACAACGCTCACCGCTAAATTAAATTATTCGACAATAGATTTTAAAAAATGGGTTTTTCTAAGATATACCCTTGTGGTTTTCACTTTTCTAAGGCGTGCCCTAAACCTTTATTTTTTTCTCAGTTGCGCCCTTAAATTAATGCCAAAATTGATGGGAAAAATCCTAACTTTCACCAGTCTACTCAAATAAATCCCAACTTTAATAAAACCCATTATAATCCAATGTTGGACAAAATCTTCCCAAAATGCATCATTTTTAATGGTAACCTGTTAAAACAGGTATATGTGAATATTTATAGGTTAATTTGACTTAATTAACCTTCAATCCTCTAATTATCCTTTAACTGCTTCAATTATCTGGTATCAAGTCTATAGTAAAATCGATTTCCCGTCTCGGCGGCATTCCCGGAATCTCTTCCGGAAACACGTCCAGAAAATCCCTCACTACTTCGATGTCTTCTGGCTTAGATGTCTCCATAACATCCACATCCCTCACACTACACAAATAAATTGGAAATCCCCTCTTCACATAGCTAGCAAATCTCATCATCGACACGATTCTATTGCATCTAGGCCTTCCTGACTTCCAAAAGCTCACCTTTTTGCCCTTTTTAAACAACGAAATCTTCTGCGGGTCACACATAATCTCAGCCTTATACTCACTCAACCAATCCATCCCTAGGATCACTTCTAAGTCACCCAATTCAAATTCAATTAAATTAGCCTTAAACTCAACTCCCTCAATCATAATTGGCACATCTAAATATCTCTTAGAACATTGCACTACCTTCCCTGACGGAATCAATATTGGAATATCTATGGATTCTACTTTTCCCAAA
>PYUH01000055.1:1297435-1349356 GCA_016808085.1 Suaeda aralocaspica | reverse complement strand
CCTTCAATACTGTGATACTATCAAGCAAATGAACTTTCTAAGGACTACATAACAGAAGGCGAATGTTCCCATTTTCGTTGAAGACAAGGTAGATACCTTGGTTGAATATCTCAATATGGCTACCATTATTGTGGAGGATTTAGTCTCTGCTTTTCAGGAAAGTACTACCCTCCCACTACAAATGCTTTTTGAGGAGCCAAATTACGACTGTCTATCAGAAACAGATGAGTCCTATAAGCTGCTTGGGAACGTTTAGGGTTATTAAGAGATGTGTCCTCAGCATGGCTTGAGAAATGGTTTTCTAGTGTCAGTACCTTCTACAATGGGTGGCGGAATGAGAGTAGGGGCTTTGCTAGTATTTCTTTGCTAATGGTCGATTTCAATGAACACAAGAAGTCAACGCTGGCATATGAACTGATTGATGTTAAATTGCCATCATAAATTCACAGTTTGGTAACCTTAGAGGCATTCCAGAGGAAGGGTGCGGAAACTGTATTTGATGATAGTATGAGAGGTTTAGCTCCAGATCAATGTCCATAGTCAGAAGCTGATAAGATTGTACTACAACAGCCTCCTCACCATCACCTGTATGCACGTTTCGGGATGCACTGACTACTCTTAATGTATTGATGTGGTTTCTTTCGGTCATGAATTCCCCAGTCTTGTCTAGTGTCAGTAGAGCAAGTATGCCCCTTTCAAGCCTACAAGAACAATCCATATTCTAAAACCATACAATTCAGGATGGAAGGACTCCAAATTTCTTAAGAACAACACATGTCCAGAATCCTCCGCAGCCATGCCCACCCTATCAGCAAGCACCACCACAGGATGGACAGAGATATGGCACCACGACCCAAAACCACCGGTTTCAGCAGCCACCACTATCAGCACGCAATGCTCTCCTATGGAAACGAAGTTCTTTATCGTGCAGTCTGGTTGCCTTTATGGTAGAAGGTTTCGGAATCTTCAGGCAAAGACTTTATCGAAGAATTGATTAGATATGCATGTTGCAATGAAAAAATATGGAGGGTGATGCAGGCTAATAACAAGCATTGGAAACTCAGATAGCTCAGATTTGGCGCAATCAAACTGCTTCAAGGGCAACCAGCCACCTTCCATCACAACCCACACCCCCAGCATCAATAGGCTCATAGAATCCACCATAATCCCCCGAGGGACCATGTCAATGCCATTACCTTGAGGAGTGGAGCTGCTTATGAAGGCCCGAAAATGCCTACTAATGATGTTAATTCTGATGTTTCAGGTGGAGCTAAGAAGACCAGCGATGTGGTGATTGAAGATTTAGAGACAGTTCCAGATAAGGAGACTAAAGCACCTAAAGAGAAGATAGATGACACACCGGTTGATACTATCCCGAAGTCACAGGTTAGGTTGCCCTTTCCGAACAGGGTGACCAGGAGTAAGAACGATAACCATTTCAGTAAATTTTTAGCTATTGTTAAGAATCTGCAAGTTACTGTTCCATTTACTGATTTAATCACCCAAGTTCCTACTTACACTAAGTTTTTGAAAGACATTTTGAGCAGGAAACGCGAATTAAATGTAGTGGAGACCGTAGCACTCACGGAGGAGTGCAGTGCCATATTGCAAAACAAGTCACCACCGAAACTAAAGGACCCAGGAAGTTTTTCTATTCCCTGTAACATTGGCCCCCTGTTTATTGACAAAGCATTATGTGATTTAGGAGCCAGTGTTAGTGTTATGCCACTATCTATTTGTAAAAAGCTTGATATGGGTGCTTTAAAGGTTACTAACATTACCTTGCAGATGGCGGACAGGACAGTGAAATACCCTAAAGGTATTTTAGAGGATGTCCCGGTGAGAGTCGGGAAATTCTTTATTCCTGTTGATTTTGTTGTGTTAGATATGGATGAGGATGCTCATATTCCAATCATTCTTGGTAGACCTTTCTTACACACTGCAGGTGCTGTTATCGATGTCAAAAATGTTAGTTTGACCTTGTCTGTAAGGGATGATAAAGTTACCTTTAATCTTAATGCTGCTCTTAAGAGTCCAATGATGGAACAATCATGTTATGTTATCGATGTCATTGATGAGATTGTATTTGATGATATGCCTCGATCTACTACAAAAGATCTCCTGGAGGCCGTTGTTTGTCTTGATGTTGATGCATGTGAAGGTACAATCGATGCTGATAATTTAGTCCAGGATCTTACTGGTGAGGAATTGAACTCGGAGGAGAGATGGAGATTTATTGAGTTACCTCAAGAGGTTTGTTCCGTTAAAGAGGTAACCCAACCTGAGATGAAACCCCTCCCCTCTCACTTGAAATATGCTTTTCTCGATGATAAGAAGTTGTACCCTGTCATTGTTAGTGCTTCTCTTAATGATAATCAATTAAATAAACTTTTGTGTGTACTTAAATCTCATAAGAAAGCTATTGGGTACACTATTAATGACCTGACCGGTATTAGTCCAGATTTTTGTATGAATAGAATTCATTTAGAGGAAGGTCACAAACCTTGTATCCAGGGTCAACGACGTTTGAATCCTAACATGCAGGAGGTAGTGAAGAAGGAAGTTCTTAAACTTCTAGATGCAGGTATTATTTACTCGGTGCCTGATTCCCAGTGGGTAAGTCCCGTACAGGTAGTCCCTAAGAAAGGGGGAACAACTGTTGTTCGTAATGATAAAAATGAAGTAATCCCTACTAGAGTTGTCACAGGATGGAGGATGTGTATTGATTATAGAAAATTGAATGTTGCAACTAAAAAGGACCATTTCCCCCTTCCTTTTACTGATCAAATGTTGGAAAGATTAGCTAAGAATAAGTATTTCTGTTATCTTGATGGATATTCGGGTTTCTTTCAGATCCCCATCCATCCTGATGATAGGGAGAAAACGACCTTCACATGTCCTTATGGTACTTTTGCATATCGTAGAATGCCTTTTGGTTTATGTATGCACCTGCTACTTTTCAACGTTGCATGATGAGCATTTTTTCTGAATTCATAGAGTCCATTATGGAAGTATTCATGGATGATTTTAGTGTTTACGGCTCTGATTTTGATTCATGTTTGACTAACTTGACTAAAGTTCTCAAAAGATGTGAACAGGTAAATCTGGTTTTAAATTGGGAAAAATGTCATTTCATGGTCAATGAAGGAGTAGTTTTGGGACATTTGGTCTCCGAACGTGACATTGAGATGGATAAGGCGAAAATACAGGTAATTGAGCAACTGCCACCTCCAGTGAATGTAAAAGGGGTAAGAAGTTTTTTGGGTCATGCTGGTTTTTATCGCAGGTTTATTAAGGATTTCTCTAAAATTGCGAAACCACTAACTCAATTGCTGTTAAAAGATGCTGAATTTAAATTCACTGATGAGTGTCTTGAATCCTTTAATATGATCAAAAACGCACTAATTTTGGCACCCATTATACAGTCCCCTGATTGGAATTTACCTTTCGAAATAATGTGTGATGCTAGTGATTTTGCAGTTGGTGCAGTTTTAGGTCAAAGGAGAGATAAAGTCTTGCACGCTATTTATTACGCCAGTCAGTAAGACTTTAGATGAAGCTCAAGTTAATTATGCCACCACGGAAAAGGAGCTGCTTGCTATAGTTTATGCCTTAGATAAATTTCGTGCTTATCTTGTAGGTTCGAAAGTTATTGTTTATACTGACCATGCAGCTCTTAAATATCTACTTGGGAAGAAGGAAGCCAAACCGAGGCTTATTCGGTGGATTTTGCTGCTTCAAGAGTTGATCTCGGGATTCGTGATAAGAAGGGAGCAGAGAATGTGGTAGCTGACCACCTATCGAGGATACAGTATGATGATGGGGAAATCTCTACCCCCATTGACGATTCTTTCCCTAATGAACATTTGTTTGCTGTTTGTGTGAATTCCCCTTGGTTCGCTGATTTTGTAATTACGTTGTAGGAGGTGTTTTACCTTCTGATTTGACCTATCAGCAGAAAAAGAAATTTTTGCACGATGTTAAGCGATACTTTTGGGATGATCCTAACTTGTTTCGTGAGTGTGCAGATGGTTTATACAGGAAATGTGTTCCGGAATGGGAAGTATATGGTGTCCTTCACCATTGCCATTCCTCACCTTATGGAGGTCATGCTGGACCTTCCAAGACGATGTTCAAGGTCCTGGAATTAGGTTTTTATTGGCCCACGATCTTACAGGATGCGAGAGCCTTTATTATGTCTTGCGATTCATGCCAACGAACAGGTAACATCTCACAAAGGCACGAAATGCCTCAAACAGGTATATTGGAAGTTGAGATCTTTGATGTTTGGGGTATTGACTATATTGGACCCTTCCCATCTTCTAACGGAAACCGTTACATACTAGTTGCTGTGGATTATGTTTCTAAATGGGTGGAAGCTCTTGCTACCCCCCATTGTGATTCTAATACGGTTTTGCGGTTGTTTAAGCAGGTCATTTTTCCTAGGTTCGGAGTCCCTAGAGCTGTCATCAGTGATGGGGGGAAGCATTTCCATGAGAAAAGGTTAGATAAGCTGCTGGAAAAGTACGGTGTTTACCACAGAACAGGACTAGCATACCACCCACAGACAAGCGGCCAAGTTGAGGTTTCCAATCGCGAGATCAAGTCTATCCTCGAGAAGGCAGTTGCAAAATCGAGAAAGGATTGGACTAACAAGCTCTATGATGCCCTATGGGCGTATAGGACGGCTTTCAAAACTCCAATTGACACCTCACCGTTTCGGTTAGTTTATGGTAAAGCGTGTCACCTTCCGGTTGAATTAGAATACAAAGCATACTGGGCAGTAAAGGAATTGAATATGGATGCCAAGCTTGCAGGAGAAAAACGACTTCTTCAACTGAATGAGCTCGATGAATTCTGTTTAGCTGCATACGATAGTGCAAAAATATATAAAGAAAAGACTAAGAGGTGGCATGACAAAAGAATTAGGAAAAGGGAATTTCAAGTTGGTGACAGGGTACTCCTATTTAACTCCCGTCTCAGATTGTTTCCTGGAAAACTAAAGTCCAGGTGGAGCGGTCCTTTTTCGGTTACTATGGTGAGCAAATTCGGGTTCGTTGAAGTCCAAAATGATAAAGGTGAAAAGTTCAAGGTCAACAGGCAACGATTGAAGCTCTATTATGAAGGTGATGCGGTTGGATTAGTAGAAGAGGTGCAATTCTACAATCCCGATTCACATTGACCACTCCGGAGCCACGGTCAAGCTAATGACCCTAAACAAGCGGTTCTCGGGAGGCAACCCGAGCTTTCTACCCCTTTTTAACTCTTTTTGTGTGTTTTTGGTGTGTTTTAGTTTATTTTCGTAATTTTTAGTTAGCTGTGTTCTTGTGTTTTTTGTGTGCTTTTAGGTGTAGTTGAGTAACTAGAGGTTTTCGGTTGCGTTCCGTAGTTAAAAATCTAAGTGAGGGTCAAGGTAAGTGAAAAGGAAATTTTAGAGGAAGGAAAAAGCAAAAGTCGGATGAAATGGGGGCAGATGCGGGCGCATAAGAGTTTTATGCGGGCGCATCTGACCCCCAGAACCCCATGAATTTTTTAGAAAAGGCGAGATGCGGGCGCATAGTAGTTTTATGCGGGCGCATCTCACCTACAGAATGCCCAAAAATTCTGCAGCAGGGGTCGATGCGGGCGCATAAGAGTTTTATGCGGGCGCATCAGACCCCCAGTAGCCCCAATCTTCTAAAATTTGTATGAGATGCGAGCGCATAAATGTGTTATGCGGGCGCATCTCGGCCCGATATCTCCCTTTTTTTTTTTTTACTTCTTTTTTTATTCTTTTATTCCCTTTTATCCTTTCTTTCTCTCACTTCTCACCTCACATTATCTTCTTCAACCTTCAACCTCCATTAAAACCTCACCTTCAAAATTTTCTTTCTCTCTTATCTCACTCAATCTTCCTCCAAATCAACTCAAATTTTAACACAAGCATCCTCTCATCTCCCTCAACAAAACCCCTCAATCAATTTTCGAAAAAATCTGCAATTTGGGGGCTATTAGGGGCGCGCGAATTTCTGGAAATTTGGGGTGTTTTTTGATTAATTTTGGACTCCTTGGGCATTTTTTTCCACTTTGCTTCCAATTCATCTTCATCTATTCAGGTATAAATCTAACTTTGAGTAAGTTTTGACAAGTTTTCTTGATTTTCATGGCGTTCACACTATAGGATTTCTTAGTTACGAATTTTTAGTATGTTTTTCTTGAGTTTTATGCTTGTGTGATGTTAATAATTGCTTGTTTAGTTGTTATTAATTTTCAATTTTAAGTTTATAACTTAGTAAATTCATGCTCTTTTTTTAGTTTGTGAACAATGCTTTGGTTTTTTGAGATGATGATATTGTAGTCTTGACTTGCCAAACTCTTGCCTTAATTTGTGTTGATAATGCCATGGAAGTTTGATTATATTTCCTTCCCATGAGTGTAGTTGTTACTTGGTGAAATATGATGCTTTGAATTAGTAATTGAGGTTTAAAATGTCGGTAATTGTTGCACTTTTGGTTTCATGAGAATAGTAATTCTACTGGAATTGTGTTGGAACCTTTGGAAATGTGTGGAAACCTTGGTTTTTTATTGAAAAATATTGGTTTTGGTGATTGTTGGTAGCCTCGCGGCTTGTGATTAGATCGATAAAATAGACGGGTCATGCCGAAATTTCCGCTCAATTTGTCTAATTGAAGAATTTTTCACTGCATGAGCTTGCTATGTTATGTTGTTTTGTCACGAATTTCACTATGGTTCTAATGTATCCCTTTTCGATATTCAGGAACCATGAGCTCTCACAGAACTTCAAGGAAATCACAGAGGACCGAGTCTTCTACCTCGGCTTCTAGGGGCAAACAACCTGCGGGCTCTAGTTCTGGCGACCCCGCACCACCAAACCGCCGCCAACAACAAGCCCGGTTCGAGAGACTGCAAAAGCGGCCCATCCGCTCCACCAGATTCTTTGACCGTAGCACCTGCGATGAGATGGGGATCACTGACCAAGTGGTCCAGATGGCGGATAATATCGGCTGGGGTGCATGGCTTGGAGTCACCATGCCAGGACCTGATGGCGAACCAATGGCCCCACCTACATACCGGGAACTCACTTTGGAGTTCCTTTCCACCTTCCACTTCAGGGTTATTGTACGGAACCCAAGTAACCCAACAGCTCGAACGGGGATGGTCAGTTTCACAATATTCGGCACCCATTATGAGCTCACCTTGCAACAGTTCAACAAACACTTCTTCTGGGACCCGGACAACTTGGTTTCTGTAGCTCTCGAGCATGGTTGGTCCAACTACGAGGAGGCTTCCTGGTGGCTCCGTATCACTGACGGCACCACCCCTTATGCCTCATCCACCAGTAAGACCTCGGAGGTTCAGCATGCAGCTCTCCGGTACTTCCTCCGCTTCGTTGTCTATTGCCTATTTTCCCGAGGAGAGCTGGGACAAGTCTATCCAGATGAGCTCAGACTACTGTGGTTAGCTACCGAGGGCTCCCATCTACGAGGCCGAGACTACAACTACGGGTTCTTCCTTGCCCGTAGATTTGCTGAGATAGCTGAAGGTGCCACAAACATGGGGGTCATTTACTGTGGAGGCATGATTACCTGGCTGGCCTACCAGTTGGGCCATCGAGAGAACTTTGAAGGGTTGCACCCCATTGAAGAAAACCCACTGATGGACATTCCCTCCTTGCGGACTGTCGGGTTCTGCATAACATACACCAGAGGCCGGCAGGAACGCTTGGTATGGAATGTCCGAGAACTATCTTGGTGCTACCTTCCCAATGCCTTCACCTTCACCTACTACCTTGACCACCCCGAAGGCGTAAACCCCTGGCGGATCCCCCCAGACCCTATTCCACTGGTCGAGAGGACGGATGCCGAGAAGAGGGCCCTTAGAATGGCCCAAGTAATGTAGCAGGCGGGGGGTGTCCCTCAGGAGGACATTCCTCAACACCCAGCTCCGCCACTCCCACCTCCCCAGGGCGCCTTTGACATGACCCCACTGATGAACAGCCTGGATGAAATGCATGCCTACAACACTCAGCGGTTCGATCAGATTGACCAGCGGTTCGAGCAATACGGACATCGGTTTGACAGATTAGATGATAGTGTCCGCGGTCTCCGAACCGATGTGGATCATCTGCAGCGGGTCCAGTGGAGAGAGCACATGCACCATGTCGACCAGGGCCACGTGCAACCATTTCCCAACCACCCTAACTGGCCACCCCAGTACGACCCCAATGTGGACCCCACCTCCTACCCACTCCACCACTACTACTCCCAGTTTCCACCTTATGGCGGGCCCGGGCAGCAGTAGGACGGCCTGCAGCTTCTATTCCCCTCCCCATTTTTATTGATTATGTATCCCGGGACGAGACAATGTTTGGCTTGGGGGGTGATTAGTTACTCTTGTTTAGGTTGTAATTAGCTGTAAACAATTTGTTTTTTTTATTTTTTTTTATTTTTCTTTTTGGACTTGGTTTTGGTTTCTTTTCCCCTGCAGATATGACATTCGGAGCAGGACTAGGACTTCTGATATTGGATTTACGGTTTTGGTTGATTTACATTGGGTTAGATGTTCCTAAACTCCGTTCTCCTTTTGCTTGTACCTGTATGTTTTGGGGATAGCTATTTAGCCTTAAGTTTTTTTTTTTCTGCTTTCTAGTGTAGTTTTTAATGCTTTTGTAGGACCTTTACATGGTTTGTACCGTCCCTTAAGGCCGGGAGTTTACATGTAACCAAAAAAATTGTACTGCTTTCNCCGGGAGTTTACATGTAACCAAAAAAATGTACTGCTTTCCTAGTTTAATGTAGTCAGCTTTAAAAAGAGAATTCTTATTGTGATTGGCTAGCTGCTCGTCCCGGTTTTTCGTTGATTTGACTTTTCATTCACCCATTTGTTTAAATCTTCTGAAACTTCATGATTCTTGTATTTGGATGAGTTTACACATGTGATTTGCCGGACATGACTTAGTCTTAAATTGCTAGCATTCCTTGTATTTGTCAACTCTGTCTAACCTTGCTTAGGTCTTGGACTTGAACTGTGTTAGCGGGAGGATTTGAGCCATTTTTGAGCTTATAGGCTACATTAAATTGTATTCTTTTCATGTGTGCTTAGTTCCTGGTGCATTTATGATCTTGGGTTTGCCTTTGGACTTTAGTAACTTTTAATTGAGGTTTTGTTGCATGTTGCGCATGATAAGAGGCATTCAATTGTTGTTAGAGCTTTCAGATACATTATTAGGATTTTCATGCTGAACATTTTTTCCCTTTGATCCTGTGTTTTCTTAAGCCTATATCCCTCACAAAATTTAACCGCATTACAACCCTGTTTGGCCTTAGTGGTTGATGACATATTGTATGCCCAAGCTTGGCTTGGGGGAGTCGCATTGTGGTTTGTTGTGGTTGTTGATTGTTGTGATGGTGTATTCGGAGGATTAGGTGAAATTGTGAATTTTTGATGTGCAGGAGGTTCTATAAGTTTCACATTAAGGCTCTGCGTACCAATGACTGGAATTGTGTTTTAAAACACAATGTGTTGGTTTCTAAATGTGATTTGGAGTCCAGTTATCTACGTGTGATAGTTTGGTCTTAATGGCTAACTATTAAGAGTCGTGCAACTAAAGTGAAATGAAAGAAAAAAAAAAGCAAAAAGCAATGAAATTGAAAGAAAAAAAAAAGGAAGAAAAACAAGTTGAAATTGAAGTAAATGAAGGAAAAGCTTGAATTCAGTTTATATTTGTGCTTTGAATGAAAATAAAGGTGTGAAGTGATGAATCTATCTAAAGTTTTGGTTTGATTCGGTTGGATTGGAGATGGGAGACATTGATGTTATTGTAATTTGTGTTGTGTGAGTCCTCCGATGTTTTATATGCGTATACCCCGCATTTTTCAGCCACATTATCCCAAATTTATCTTACCCTTCACCCTAGCCTTACATTACAGCTTATAAAGTCCTCTTTGATCTTCATGTGCATGCTTTGGGTTGATTGTGGAAGAGTTCTTTTTGGCAGGTCGTAGATTATTAATTGCATTTCGAGGCGACTTTAAGTTGAGTGTATACCTTTAAACACTTGCATGAGGTGTGAGATGTGGATTTGGGCTCCTCAAACTTGCATTTAACACTTATTTGCGCATTTTGCATTCCATTTTCTTATGGTTAGGTGGTGAGGTGGAGCTACATTTTAGATCTCAATTTGTGGAGTGACACACCGCGTGAGCTATTTAGTCATCGTTCTTGACTTGCTTGGTTGGCTTTGTTTGACTTTTGCTTAGGATGTGTATCATTTGACTTCTTTGATCTAGTAAACTCGAAGGATCCTTGAGTTGTGAGCATATGTTTTTATGGGGTGAAAGTCATTTCGTATCTTTTCTCTGACGAGCAAAGGCTTGGCTTGGGGGAATTTGATATGGTGCGGTTTTTATAGTGTTTTCCCCCCCCTTGTTTCGGGCCAATTTTATGCCTAGTGGTTGTTATTTTGGCTTTATTTTAGCTCATTTGGTGTTCTTTAGCTAATTTGAAGTGTTTCGCCAAGTTTGATTGATTTCCGGCAATTTTAGAGCTTTTTAGTTTGATTTTATCATTTGCGGTTGTTATGCTCGGTTTTGGTGTGTTTTGTAATTTCAGGAACACGGAAACCGAGGCTCGGAACGAAGCCGGGAAGCTTGGACGGGATAAGAATGGAGATGCACGGGAGTGCGTGCCAAAAAGCTATGTAAACAAGTCTTGAAGAAATCATGAAGAAATAAGAAGAAGAGAAAAGAACAGCTTCTGAGTACCTTATGCGGCCGCATAAAATGCCTATGCGCCCGCATTTAATGAGGATTTCAGCTGAAAGGGGCTTCTGGGAGGTTGATGCGGGCGCATAAATCTCCTATGCGCCCGCATCAACCGTTTTTCCGGAACTTTTCTTTTTTTTTTATTTTCTTCGTACTTAGGCTTTGTAAGCCTAACTTTGGGTACAATAGGCACGACTTTCTAGGCAAAATATTTTTTATGCTTTTCATAATTTAGAATTAGACTTTTAGGTATTATATTCAAGCACTTTTTCTCTCTCAAATTAGTTTGGGAATTAGGGTTTTTGTTCATAACAATCAAATTTCAATTCAATTCAAGTCTGCAATTTGTTCTTCAATTTGGTAATTCTTTTACTTTTGTTCTTTATTTTAGTTTAATTTATGCTTTTTAGTCTCTTTAATCTAATTAATTTAGTTAATTGTTGATGTTAATTAGTTTATTGGTCAATTACTTCATGAATTCAATTATGAATTTTACAATTATGCTTGCTTTAATTTTCATAATCATGAGTGAGTAGTCGATTTTCTAGGGTTAGGGAAACCTTGATTAATTAATGGACTAACTAAATTAGGTTGTTTCAATTCCGCGATTAGTAGTCAAATTCCTATTATTGGGTTTTTCGCTTACAATTGAATTGTGCGCAGATTTAGTTGTAATTTTGGTAATTGTTGAATATGATGCCAAGAGGTAAAAATACCACAATAAGACCACTGAATAATAGGCGGAATTAGTCTAGGCATGAGCGAGAGCCGCTAGATGAGTTTCGAGGGAGTCTAAGTTCGAGAGAATTAGTAAGCCCTAATTTGACGATAATTGTGAGATTGACCGTCTTTGTTAGTGAATCCATTAGTTGTTCTTGGTGACCCGAATGACCCTAGACTTCATTTATTGGTTTTAATCTTCGCTATTTCCCGTAATTAGTTGGTAATTAGTCAGTAGTCAGTTAGTTAGTCAACATTTCTCGACCAAGGCCCTTTGTACGGTTTAAGCTTTTTAGAACTAATAGAGTTCAATTGCTTCCCTAACTACATTAGTTAGTGATGTTTGGTTTATTTTTGATAGGTGTTCGATAACCTCATCATGTATGTTTGTATCAATTCAATTAGCTTCTGCTACATTTTTACAATAAATATTTAAGTTTTTACAATATTAAACCAATTTTGTTTGTCATTTGTCCTTTTTTTATGCTCGATAAGTGTTTTTTTTCTTTCATATAATTAATTTTGAATAATTTACATTAATTTACATTGTCATTGAATAATTTTGGATATATTTGAAAAACAACATTAATATACAATTTGTTATATCATACTAGTAAATAATATAACAAATTTTCAAAATAAATTGTGCTTCGCAGTATGGATGATCAAATTGTTAAATCTCTTAGCTTATATAATAAATATATTTAATTACCATTGAATAACAGAAAATTCGGGTATCCAAAAATACCAAGGCGCCAATTGTTTAAAAACACAATCCTCTTCCCCCAAAACTACTTCACACATTACACAACTCAAAACCACACTCTCTCGCAATTGCATTCGAAGTAAACCCTAAAGAAGATTTCAATTGTGGTAAAAATTCTCTCAATAATCAATTTCTTTCATCAACTTAATCTTCTTTTTTATTGTAGAAGATTTGATCACTGTTTCAATTAATATACTTCATTCATCTGTATTATTTGTAGTATTAATTTCGTTAATATTCTTCAATTCTAACTTTATGCAATTTTGCACTTTTTTTATGCAATTTTTTGCAGATTTTCGTTTGCTAGATTTGTGATTTTTGCGCAAGTAATTTTTCGTTGAATCGAATTCTACAGGTACATTCATCTTCTTTGTTCTTTGATTTTCATGCGTTTGTTCAAAATTTGCAGAGTAAGTTCGATTTTCCATGTAAATTAGGGTTTTCATGAGAGATAAGTTATAATTTTATGTTATTATTATATAATATTATTAATATTGATTCTACTTTGCCTAACAATTCTTTAGATTCATTAGCCGTAGTACTATTGATTTGCAGTTTACCGTGTTATTATTATGTTTGTGGTTTTATAATTTTCTGTGATTTTTTTTACTTTCTTTAACATTGCGAAAAGATTTGAAGTACTGATTGAAAGAAGGGAAACAAAGGATTTGAGTGTTTGAAATGAGTAAAAGATTTTCTCGGAGGTATTTTATGTAGCATTTTCTGTAATTTAACAGTGGGTTTTTACTTAGTACTATGAGTTAGTAGCCATGTATAGAATATAGGGCTAGAGTACTTGTTTCTATTTTATCTGTTGGTTCGGAGATTTGTCGTGCAATGATTTGTTTATATGTTGGTTTGGATGTCCGGAGGTTTTTAATGCATTGATTAATTGTGCAACGATTTGTTAATCTGTTAGTTGGGAGGTTTGTCGTGCATTGTTTAATCGTGCAACGATTTGTCAATCTGTTCTGAGGTTTGTCGTTTAGTGATTAATCGTGCAAATATTCACTAGGTGTGACTGGTTAATTCATACAAATTTTGATAACTAAAGGAAGATTGCGCAAACCCTCAACCAATCACCTTTAGCACCAGAATTTCAATCAACCCACAGGGTTTGCTGACCTGATTGCATATGTTTTAAAGACTGAAAATGGAGTAGATTGATATGTGCCTTGGAATCTGTATGTAAATAATGGGTTTTTGTGAAGGATGAATAATGAGTTCGATGAAATCTGTTTATGACTCCCCCCGCCCCCCCTCTTTTCTTTTGTTTCGTGTGTAGCGAGTTATTGTTCATCACTTGACTATAACTGATTGTGGGAACCAACAACATGGTTTTGTCTTCTACTTTTTCATTTTGTTTTTCAGAAAGTGGGTTTGCAGGCTTGAGTTTGAATTTGACTACAAATGAAGTTTTATTATTAAACCTACATGTGCTTCTGAATCCTTGCTTTTAACGTCCAAGATTGTTTTGTCTCATAATAGATAATAATACCATTCCTATGTTTATTGTTCTTACATTTGTACCTAATCAAACTTATGGAAACCAATCCTCACTATTATTATTAAGCCTAGTTCCAAAGCTTTCGTTTTCACAATCAACATATTTTAAGGAGATAAATCCTCACTTTACTAACTAATACTACATATCACTTTAATTTGATAACAGGGAAGAATGGAAGGTGCTAATGGTAAACAATGGGTTCCTGTTGTGCTGGATCTGCTAGCTCGTCTCATAATAATATCTGGGTTTTTAGTTCTTCTGTTCTCATCAACCATTACACCTGGGGAGTTGCTCTGTTAGGATTTGCAATAAGTCTTCCAGTGGATTATTATCGTGCTTGCGGATTCTAGTTCTGGAAAATAATTTTCCATCTGCTACTACAAGACGTCTTGATCGTGCTGCTACCATGATACAGGCTTTTGGCTGCTGTTTGATCTTTGTTGTTCAGCTCTGTTTTCTAATTTCTCATGTGAGTAGTATTTTTTTATATATATTTTAGTGTTTCACTCTTATGATATCCTAACTTACTCCTAATTTATATATATTCTCTTGCAATGCAGGATAAGTCCTTAGTATGGCTTGGGTTAACTGGAAGCATTATAGTGCTAATTAGAGGATTGCTACACGCGACAAAGTTGTACAAGGTGCAGCAACTCATGAAAGAAGTGATATAATGTAAATAATGGCTACACATTTGGAACAAATTGTATATCCATGCATGGAATTTCCTCATATAGACCTTTTCCTTCCTCGTATCGTTCTAAGAGGGAAGTCTCTTGCTTCTTCTTCATATCAAGTTGCAAGCTTGACTATTACACTGCCGTTTAGCAATGAAATGCTAATGTCTCTCAATTCCTAGCTTTGGAATTTCTTTGTTCTATTTATTTACTGTGTACAGAGTAGGAATTCCCTCACCCCCTTCTCTACTGAGACTACACTACAGCTTTGGACTAGATTGATACGCCTCGTTTTTTGGAGGGGTAAACTGCTCCTTGTTATGTCTCTACTATCCCCTTCAACCTTAGAACTTGGATAACACTAATCAGCTCTTTGCCAATGGGGCCAGGCTGTTGTCAGTTAGTATGGTTCTATCTCTTCTCTTTTGCATATTTTTTTTATGACAGCAATAAGATATCATTCTTCATACTGTTACATCCTTTTTCTGAATGAAAATACTAGAGAAAGTGTAAGAAAATACCGTAGTTGCAACACTTGCAAGAGTTTAAGAATCCCAATTTATGTTTATCATTAATTCATCAAATTATCATGTAATTCTGGTACTTGGTAGTTGAAATCTTCTTCACCGCCAAAAGTGTGGATTGTCATCATAATGAATGTGCTTAGACATACAAAGTAACAAGAGAAGAAACTAAACAGAAAGAAAATATTAAGTTCCAAGTAAAAAGAAACTATACATATTACGATAGCCTTGTCATTATAATAGGCAATGGCCACCCTAAATATTAAGAAAACTTGGGTTGCCTATATTAGTGGTAGATGTGGTAAAAGTATCAATTATTTGTGGTGTATATTATGAATATATTATAGTATCTTCGTATCGTAATACTCGCAACTTTGAGTGTGATACAAAATCATGGGCAAAAACTGAAAATAAATTGTTAGTAGCTATAAGGATATGGATTTATTGTTTGAGGAGAGAGAAAGTAGGCTAACTTGGAACAATTAAGTATCCCATGTGTAGTAAATTAATGGCACAAATGTCATTTTCATAAAAAAAAGGTATACTATAAATAGAAAAAGAAAGCAAAGTTGGGAGTATAGTGTTACAACCTAACAACTCTAAATGACAAAAGTTGCAAATATTACGATACAGAAGTAGTATATCTTTTTTACAATATGCCTTCTAATTTTATAAGAATCAAAAAGGTTAGTTATTGTATGACTAGGCACCTCATTGAAGAGTGAAAAGTGGTTATAACTTCATGACACTAGTACAAAAATCTACTTTTGCTGCGGTTTTTTTAGGGGTATTTGATGCGGTTTTTAACCGCAGCACTTGAGCAGCAGCAATAAACCAACATATTATTTGCTGCGGTTATTCACAAAACCGCAGCAAATAAGCACCCAAAAAAATAAAAATAAATTTTTTTTTTTTGCATTTTAAAGCAAAATTAGAAGCTGAAATGTTATACATACATAGAATCAATTATTTTCAATATAATTACACTTCTATCACAAAAAAATACACTTCTATCACAAAAATACATTTGAAATTTAAGTTAAACAAGATTCATTACTTCAAAGAAGAACAGAAGAACATCAAATACATAAAAGGTAATTTCAATCAAAATAATTACAACAGAAGAACATCAAATTAAATTACAATTCCAGCAGCCAAGCAAACAGCAGCAAACCGAAGAAACAGAAGCAAACAACTGATTGTTAGAAACAAAGTAGAAAACAACAAGTTTGCAGAAACACCAAGCAGATAGAACAACATCAAGCAGCAGCAGCAAACAACAAGTTTGCAGAAACACCAAGCAGCAGCAGCAAAACACCAAGCAGCAGCTGCTGCTAACAGCAGCCCCGCCGTAATTGAACCCACCAGCAGCAGCGAAAGCAGAAACAACAGTAGAAACAACATGCACTGAAGACAGAAGACAGAAGACAGAAGATAGAAGAACAAAAGGCAGCATAACAGAAGACAGAGTAGAACAAAAGACAACGCAGAAATGAAGATAGAATAGATCAGAAAACAGCAGAACAAAATAGAAGACAACAGAACTGAACAAAAGACAGAACAAAGTCGAATCGGAAAACTGAAAAGATAGGAAGTTCTATATTGAAATAAACTCAAATGTTGCCAATAAATACTTAAAATAAATGTCGTCAATTTAGATAAAATTGAACATCCAAGTGCCAATCTATTGTAAATATATACAAGCATACTCCCATTAGCCGAACTTAAATCAAAGCAAGTATGGTAATTGATTGTGATGAAATCTACACAATTAACAAACGAATAGATTTGGGTTAAAATCATCATTTTGATTCAAATAAAGCTCACAATCTCTAGATAGCAGAATGAGAAACCAGGCAAAATCAAAATCAAAATCAAAATCAGAACTAATCTCTAGATAACAGAGCTTAAAAACCAGGCAAAATCATCATTTTGATTCAAATAAAGCTGACAATCTATTAAAGTCGCAAAAGCCGTATCAAGATTTGATTAAGTACGGTTATGTTTCTGTTAAAGGAACATATTAACAAAATACATGGAAAACCAAAATTAAACATGAATCAAACAAGCACTGATTGGCTTCCATAGCACCTACACACNATTGGCCTCCATAGCACCTACAAAAAAAAGGAACTGATCGGCAAAAGAGAAACCTCAGTCTATAAATGCTGAAGAACCTACCCTCATTAGAAGTGGATTGAGTGCTGACAGCCCTCCAAACAACCGGTTTCCTATTGCTGATCCCACTCATTGTTAAATAATCAAACTTCGACGTACTTTGTTTGTTTATAAAGATTAAAACCATGAAAACTTCGGTATTCCTGAAAACATTGATTCTCCCCATTGTCAAGTCAACAGCAAGAACATCAAAAACTTCCAAAGCAAATATAATCAGGCATACACAGAACACGCCAATGCACTCGAGCATCACCATCACTCATATAGGTCAATAGCAACCCTAACAACTAGTGCATATCTCATTCCATGCCAACAACTAAGTAATCCATTATAATACGAAATTAAAAAGTACTAATTATATCAATTAAGCATATTTAACTAGCAATTTGTCATTCAAAATCACCACCTAATTGACGAAACTTATACCATACAACACAATTAACAAAAACATGAATATGAATTTACAATAGAATTCGAACAAATCACAGTTTCACACAAACCCCAACACACACTTTGTAGCTCATACAATCACTCTCACTCAGTCACTCACAAACGCAATCACTGAATCACTCACACTCACTCACTTAGTCACTCACTCACTCACACACTCACTTACACTCACACACTCAGTCACTGAATCACTCACACACTCAGTCAATGAATCACTGACACACTCACTCACTCACTTACACTCACTATCACAGTCACATAGTCACTCACAAAGTCACTAACTAACTCAATCAGTCTCTCACACTCACACACTCACTCTCTCAGTCACACACTCACAGTTTCACACACTCACTCTTTCAATCACACACTCACACTCACTCATACACTTACACACTCAGAGTCTCTCACACTTACACACTTACACTCACAATTAAGCCAACAACAGTCACAACAACCAAAAGCCCCAACATAAAACATCTAACACAAAACCACCCCTAAAACCCCCAACACAGATCAACCCTAAATTAAAACGAAAACCACAACAATCAAAACGAAAAAAAACAATAACAGTTGAAGAACAATAAACAATAATTAATCACGAAAAAAAATCAAATTCCATATTTGATTAACATAATAACACCTTGCTTGGGATATACACATGATTTACATTTCCGACGAAACGACACAATATCACTCTCTTCCTCACTAGTGTAATATCCTATTGGCAACTCACAATTTACATTACCTTCCTCACATTAATATCAAACCACAAACAATCAATCAAGTAAACAACTATCAATCACTTTAGAAACTAAAGCACAGAAATTTTAACAAGATGAATAACCTGATCCTTGATTTCTTCTCCTGCTTTTCGAATAAACAATCCCTCGGATTCGAGCACAGGAAAATCAACCTCTTCAAAACCAAACAATTGCGACACCTACAAATTCAATACAACAGCAAAATTCAACAAAAAAAACCTCAACATTTCAGCCAAATTAAATTAAAACAATCAAAATTAAGAAATTCAACCTCTCTGAAATTCTGAAACAACCAACTACGCAACCGCATATCCTCGCGAAATCAACCGTCATCGCGAAATCACTTGACCTTTGACATATGATCTTCCCTTTGACATTCGATCTTCGATCTTCAAAGAAATAAGAAGATATATAAGTAATTTAATCATAAAAAAAAACTAATTTAATACCAGAAAAAATTCACTCAAAATAGAGATTTTTACCTCTCACATGAGAACGAGAAAGAGAAAGGTCGAGTGAGGAAGAAGCGAGATGGAATTGAAAGAGGCGAGAATGAGAGAGTAAATTAGGGTTAGAGAGGGAGAGAGGAAATTAGGGTTGAAAGGGAGATCAGACGAAAGTGAGAGGAAAAATAAGGGGGTGGGTTTATATATATGTTGGTTTTAATATGGGCTTGGGTTTGGGCTTTTTTATCCGGGTTTTTTAGTTGGGTTATTTGCTGCGGTTGAACCGCAGCAAATAGTTTCAATGCTTATAAAAAAAATAAAAGGGAACTATTTGCTGCGGTTATCAAAAAACCGCAGAAAAACCTTCCGCAGCAAAATCCATTTTTTCCACTAGTGTGACTTGGTATTCCAATTAATGTGGAATGAATAATGGTGTAGATACAGATTGTTGTCTTGACTCTTTCGAGGTTGTTAGCCACGTTCTGCTTGATTCTAGGAATAAGATGACCTGATCCTTAGGAGGACGACCTGGATTACCAGAGGATTCTCTAGACATTGGAGGACATCCTAAACCATAAAAGGACGAACTGGATCACATGAGGGCGTATTGGGAATTAAAGGATAAACTGGATCATGGAAGGACGCCTTAAATAGGAGGGTGACTTGGAACGTATGAGGATGACTTGAGTAATTGGAGGACACTGTCCTAGACATGGAAGGACATCTTGAAACATAGGAGGAAGACTAGGACCGTCAAAGAACTTTGAGGATCACTATAGAGCGCCTAATATCATGAGAGGGCGTAGATGGTCATTATGTGGCATTTAGGACAACAAAGACATGGTTATGGGCAAGAACGTATTGAACTCACCTTTTAGGCTCATGATAAATCAAAATTTAACACTGCTACTCAGCCTAGAGACTTGATCATTGTGCAAGGACGTGCTATAATCTACTTCTTTCACTCCAACATTCAAATAATTGATGAACCTTTGAGAGATCCCTATAATCTACTTCTTTCACTCCAGTCTCCTGTCTCTATATTTTTTATTTATAATGAGGTTTTGAGTCAATATGAAAAAAAAAAATAACTGCTTAATTATGCCTCTATCTAAAATTGATGAAAGTTAGGAATTGCGACCAGTAATTGAAGCAAATTTAGCTCTCAAACAAGCTAGTTGGGAAAAATTAAAAGTTTACAATACAATAACGCAACACAAGTGCAACATTATTGACCTATGGGAACACGATCATTGATTTGTTGTGGCATGTACTTAGGATGTCTTGGGTGCGGGGATCAGATGGTAAAGGTCGGCTAAAAGAAGTACTCATAATGACTTAATCGGAATCGAGACGACAAGGTTGCTTAGGGGTTAGATTAGTGCTGGCATGGGCTTTTAGATATATGCAATGGGTCACCCGGAATTTTCCACTCGTCTGAACTAACATCAGCCAATTATGCATCCTTGTTAGTGTATAGTTGAGAATGCAACTGATGGCCACTCTTGATGCTTCTCTCAATTGTTATAGACTTACCTTTTTCTCATCATTTTACAATTTAATTTCTCATCATGTTTCCATCTCATATCACCACATCAAATTTTATGTCTCCTACTAAGATTACAGTTTCATTTTGATGGATATTACCCATACAACCTCGTAATAAAATATTTTTTAATTGTGAATGTGTATTTTATGTTTCCCACTAAGTGTGGACCTGAGGATTTCGTGATGGGGCCCAGCCATTCTTTTTATGGATATCGAATGTCTTTTGTATATTGTGAGTATGCTTGGTTTAAATTAGAGTATAGAAAATCAAAACCCAAGTAGAGAAGTGGCCACCTTGCTCTTTTCGGGAGCTCATGGAACCCCATATGTTTAGCTCGAAGGCAAATTGACTCCAAGATTAGGTTGGTCACCAGTTTATAGATTCAGGGATAAGGTTAAGGACAAAATAGGTCACAATGCCCCCCCCCCCCTCCCGCCGCGTTTAGCAGCCTCTACTTGGTCTCATTTGTATTTTCATGATTATGATATTAAACTACATCAATCATATTTTCGGTTAAAGTCCTAAAGCACATAAGGAATTTGGTAGGACAGTTTAATAATACACACTTAATTTCTAATACATGCTTTGGGTGATCTCTTTAGAATTAAACAATGTAATGGATACCTAGCCGGTTTGTCCAAGAATTAATCTTATTTAGGTTAGAACATCTTTTTTCTAGTCTTTTAATTAAATATGGATTAAGGCGATTATAGCCAGCCATAAACAAATAGCATATAAATACATAAAGTGAACCTAAATAATGTTTCTACCTAAAGTTGATTTTAATCAAAGTCAATCCATTATTAATCCACAATTCATGCAGTTTAAGCATGGTCAAATTTCTAACAAGAAAATTAAATAAATAAACTCATAAGAAGATCCAAAATGTTGATGTTGTTAATGTCGGCCTCATTTGAAGTACCTTTGTGTGCGGTGGTCAAAAGAACTCCTTGGTTGATGCTTGATTTTAACCCAAAAGTATTAAATGAATTATAAGAAGATGATTGTGTTTTTGTGTTTTGATTGATGTAGATGTGTTTAGGGGAGGTTTAGAAAAGTGTTTGGGGGAGAAGAGTGTGAGAGAGGGTCGCAATGTGTGCCAAGAATTCCTTGGAACCTTCTCCATTAGCTGAAATACGGACCCGCACGTTTTATAGAAAAAAGGGAAATATGAGCGCAAATACACACAAGAAGTGTACATACGCTACATAGCTCCATAGTATGAACACAAGTCATGCACATGTACGCAGGTCTTAGGTTCTACGTATGTACACAGGGTGAGCATATACACCCAGCCCCTTTGGCGTATTTTTTCCAAAATTTTCCGATATTCCGAATATTCGTGATCTTTTAGCATAAGTACGCACGGTCTGCATACTTACGCTCATGACTTGTTCCTCAAGTAACCCGATTCTGCATATATTCGTTAAGAAACCCTCCAAAATATTCTAGAATGTCGACGTACGTAGCCTTATTTATGCGCTTTGTTCATTTCTTGCAATTTATATTATTATCATTATTTCAGAAAAACATATTTATTACAACAAAAAAAAAACCTAGATAATAAAACATTACAAAATTATTTTAGAGCATTTCTACCATCAGGAAATGTTATCAGCTATTCGTAAAAAGGAAATTTAGGCTCCAAACGACTCTCGAGGGCATTGCCCCTAGGACCCTACTAGGGCGTTTCACTCCTACACCCTCCGTATTGATTAGATTGTGGGATGGGGTCCAAATCGGTGAACGATTGACTTTCGATGAACAAAATAGAGTTTTTTCTACAAAGAAATCAACGTTTAGGGTTGGACCTGTTGTGATGTGGTACACTTTAATCTTCGGCTTTAAGCGAAATAACTACAAGTCCTATACTAAGGTTACAATTTTATCTTCACACATGTTTTAATGTAGCTATGTGGGTGTGCATTGTATTGATTGAGTTCTAATCATTGATTGTAAATAGACATGACCTGGGGTCAAATCTATTAATTTTGTATTTCCTTTGCATGATCATTGGTGTTATTTTGTATTCTTATTGTTTGCATCTTGCAAGTACTTTCAACCTCTCAAGTGCCTTCTTTCTTTTTTTTAATTAAAAAAGACCTATGGATTTGGTACCTTAGCTTGTTATATTTCTCAAAATTTTACAACATCTCATTGATGTTATCAATGAGATTGCCATGTCATGGCTCTTTAAGCAATGCATAGCTATCACCTAATAGGAAATAAAAGCTCTTAAGATTTCATTAAACTCCATATCATCAAATATTATTTAGCTTAACAATGTATACTCAATATTTTATCTAATACTTCTCTAACATTTAGGAATGGTAGTAGTACACAATGTGAATACATTTGTGATTTTATAACCTATTAAAATTTGAAATTACTAAGTAGAGTATCCATCACTTATTACTCTTCACTAGGATTTAAACTCATTCTTTAAATTGACTTGAGCATTGTTTTTCTACAAATGCATTGGGTAGAGGACGGAACAACAATATTTCTCTAAAATTTTACCTACTTAAGTGATATCACATTATTTATTATCAAAAAACTAACTATTTCATTGCTCCTACATATAACAATTATCTTCCCATTGTAATAGGGGTGAAACAAAATCGGATTAAAAACGAACACCGAACCAATTTAAAATTTTGGATTGGATTATTTTTTTAATTTGGTGCGGTTTGTACTGCAGTTTTTTTATAATTCGAACTACGATTTGGACTCGGTTTGAACAATTCAGTCCTCGGTATAAGATCGAACACCAAAATATTATAACAAGTGTATAACTATATAACTAAGCCCAATGTTTGTTAGGCCCAATATTGCTAACCCTAAAACTCAATACTGATTTCTTTCCTTCCTAAACAAATAAACACATTTCCCCCCCTAAAGTCTAAACCCTAGCACCAACACCATAGAATCCATCTCAACTAGGGCTGAGCAAAAGTATTTGATAATCTGAAAATCCGAAATTCTGTTCTGTATTTGATCTGTTTTTTAGGATATCTGATCCGAAAAAGCGGATACCAAATGCCTATTCAAATATCATTTTTGGACTTTTTGGATATCCGAATATTCGAAATTGCAAATTTGAACCGCATGTCCGAAATTTGTTGATACCAGATATCTCTTTTATGTATTGAATCCACCAAAAATAGAGGTCACTCCTAAAAACTTTCGACTTTTGAATATACTAAACTAGTATACTAAAGAATCTTACGGAGTACTTCTACAAGAGTTACTTTATTCTGTGCGATTGCCAATGGACAAGATTTAACATATTCATTTTTTGTTTCAATTGCTACTTATATCGTCTTATTGTAATCTTATGCTTCAATCATCTATCTTTGTTTTTTTTTTTTTCTTTGGGAAAGAAATATTGAAAATGGATATCCGGAGTATCTGATCCGAAAGTTATTGGATATCAAATACGGATATCCGAAATTTTTGGATACGGATACAAATATTGATTTTCCAAAATTTCGGATCGGATATCCGATCCGTGCTCAGCCCTAATCTCAACACATTTCCACGGCGGCACGGCAACACGGCGAATTCTAAGGTAATTTTTTTTTAATTTAAGTTGTTCTTCATTTATCATTTGTTATTTAGTATTATTACTTGTTGATTATTAATTCTGAAATTCTTTTTTTTTTAAGTATGTGTTCTGTTTTTCGATTTTTTTGTTCATTTGTTCTTATTTGTTCTGTTTTTGCGTTTTTTTTGTTCATTTTATTCGATTTTTTTTTTTTTCTAATTTTGTTCATTTCTTCTGATTTGTTCTAATTAGTGATTTGTTCTATTTTTGCGTTTTTTTGTTCATTTTATTCTAATTTTTTTTTTCTGATTTTGTTAATTTCTTCTGATAATTTCATATTGGATTGGATCCAAAATTAAAAGACCGAATTATATTGGATTGGACTTATATGAAATATGGTTTGGACTGGTCCTCAAATTCAAAGACCGAAATATATTGGTTTGGATTTTGGTTGGGCAATAATCCAAACCGGAGACCGAAGTTTCACCCCTACATTGTAAGACTGATTTTGAAGTATTAAAGATAGCTTGCGAGTCGCTGAAAATTATTTTGATAGTTTTCTATAATATTCTATATCACATTGATATTTATTTCATACTTATATAATTTAAAATGAGTTTTCGACAAATAAGAAAAAGGTTTCAAAAATACAAGTTGAAGTTCACAAACATGGCCAGATTTATCGAGTTTCTAGTCCTTCCTTATTGTACACTCTAAAACCAAAATAGAGATGCGCACATACACACAAGTCTGCGGAAGACGGTGCCACCATGCAAAGCTGGTTTTGTACTATATAAATATATACCTTTCATTATGCAGAAAAAGGGGGATTGGTGACTTGCCATTATACATATTGTCTTTCATTATCTAAAAAACGCACTCAAAAAACTCAACCAAAATCATTCCTCAAAACACAAAACACAAACACATCATTTCTACAACTTTGTGTAATTTGGTTAAACTTTGGGTGATTTGGTATTCTTGGATAACATCAAGGGGTTTTTCAACCACCAAGAAATTTCAACATGACGCCGCAAGATAAAACAACAACATTATCTTGAATTTCTTGGATGTTTTCGTTTTCAGTTTGTTTTCTTTACTTATCTTATTCTTATGCTATTTTTTTATCACCTCTTAATTCATAAAATCTTGACTAATAATGATTTGACATCTAATTAAATTGATTTAGGATTTAATTAAAAGCTTCTTTTTTAGGATTGCTTTGATGGTATGTTTTATTGTTTATGTTGGCATGTTTTCTTTGTTATTTGCTTGTTTTATTTATTTGCTTTGATTTTTTCTATCACCATTTTCATTCTTAAATAATACCATAATTACATGTTCTCACATAAAGTAAGATAAAATTTGGACAAACTGAATTTAGGTACCATTATTGAAAGCGATCATCGAATTTATAATTTTGTGTGTGCATTAATAAATCCAGACCACCTAGTAAATTTTTATGTGCTTGTAGATATCTCAAAACAAAAATCTGAGTGTAGTTTGATGAAATTACATACGAGACCTAGTAGAGACCAATAGATGCACTACTTAGCCTTTACCCTTGTCCCCAAATCCATCACCTAGCTAGTGCATGACCTGATTATGGAAGTCAATTTGCTTTTAGGAATTTATAGCAGGGCTATGTGAACTCCAAAACATGAGAGTTTGCCACTCAACTGTAGCCAAACATACTTACATCATACAAAAAACTATTCAAAATGTCTAATAAATTAGATTGTGGGTGATTTTTTTTGAAATCATGCTATTTTTAAAGCCTCATTTAGTTGGTAAGGGAAATAAATTCTTAGGAACTTATATTTCATGGGAAGTTAATGCCCTTATGAAAATCCGAGGAATTTCCTAAATTTGTTTGGTTAGCAATGTGAGAAATTTGAATTTCCATGAATTTGAATTCTCAAGGGAAAGTCTTCTGGAAGCTTGAAGATTTTGGTGGTTCTCCAATCAGTTCGGGTTTCGTAAGAGTTATTTCAAAAGACTTTAAAAAAGCCACCTTTAACGCTCTTCTCACAGGTGAGGAGACTTGGAACGATAATAGGCTGCATATCTCTATTCACTCTGATGATAAATGCATCAAAGACTTAGCTTCTGAAAGCTCTCTTGAATGTCTTAGGAATAGAGATATTAGGTTATTTTTTCAAGCTCTATTATATTGTTTCATTGTGTAACTCTTGTTTGCTAGGTGCGATGGTTCTTTTGACCGGGGCCTTGGTAATTTAATTCCCATGTTTTGTAGGAAATTGAAATTCTCATAGATTCCAACTTCCTCTCTTCTATATTTTTTGGATCAACCAAAAAACCATTTATTCTTCTAATTCCCATGAATTTCCATTTCCCCCATATATTGTAATTCACCAATCAAATTTTTTTCTCGACTTGAAAATTGTAGGCTTGGTGGTAACATAGAAATAGATGATATAATGATGTCATTTATCAATAGTTTTGTCTTATATGACTACCAAAATTGGGCAACACACTAACGTCTTGTTCTCCTTGTCTTATATTTACTTATTTTAAGGAAAAATAAGCCCAGTTTAGCAAAAACAGCAAAAATCAATTTAAATTTATAATAAATTGTTAATGATTTTAGCCAAAATAAGTTCAGAAAAGCAAAAGTAAGTTTAATTCAGCAAAAAAAAAAGTTCAGTTTAGCAAAAATAAGTTGATGAGAACAAGGCCTAAGTTCTACTGTGCTTCCTTGGTGTTAGAAAGTCCTAACCAATACGCTAAATGTTTTCCTCATAGTGAATCCCATTATTCTTAAATTTAGGCCTGTATCGAGCCTCTACTACCCAAAGAAGTCGTAATTTAATTGCATTCTAAGTACTAAGGCTATGTGCCCAACTCACTTTTAAAACATAGTCTACACTAGGAGTGTGCAAGATTTTATGGTTCCGAATTTCCGGTCCGAAAGTTTCCGATTCCATTCCGAAAAATCGGAATTCCGATTAAGATTTTTGAAAACCGGATCGGATATCCGGTTTTTTAAACCGGAAGCCGGATCGGGTACGGAATGGATTTTTAAAAAATCGGATTCCGGATTTTTAAGGAAAACAAAATCCGGAATTCCGGTTTTCCGGATTTTTCCGGATTTCCGATCCGATTTTTAAGGGTATATGTGTAAATTTTAGAGAAAATTCTAGTATATAATTCGGAACCGAATATCCGAATTTCCGATCCGTTTTTTTCCGGATATCCGAATTTTTGGAATTCCGGTTTTTCCGGAACGGATACGGAATCAATTTTGTTGGTTCCGAAAATCCGGATATCCGAATTTCCGGATCGGAAAATTTCCGATTTCCGGTTTTGCACACCCAAGGATACATGCTTCATAAATTATTTACTAACTCCGATCTAAATTATTTATCACCTCCGTCTTTATGTCAAATCGTTGCATTAAATATGATACGAAATTAGTACAACAATTCGACATTCTAACTCACACTTTATGTGACACATGTCACACGCAAAGTAATACCGTACATATCCTTACTCAAGTTACGCACTTTATAAAATACACACCATCGACGACAACGGCTAGTAATTCAAAAGCATATACCACCTCTTATGCATACAATTTCTCACTCTCTCTCTATTTTTTTATCTACACTTCAATCTACTCTCACTTCTTCAGTCACCAAACTTTTTCAAAGTTCATTAAATTATTTTCTGTCTACTAGCCGTTACACTCTTCTCTCCTTATTATTTTCCCCTCAAATTTCACTACAAAAAAAAAAAAAATTTAAAAATCAAAATTCATCTGAAAAAATGGCAACTTCAGTAATTAGCCCTTCATCAGATAAGCGTTTATGGAATGCCTTACATGAAAGAGTTGAATCTTTTCTCGAATCTCGAGAATCCACCACAACCTCTGTTATTACTGTAAGTTGAAAATTTAAAAAAAAAATTAATTTGATTTATTATTATTATTATTATTATTATTATTATTTTGTGATATATAATTTCTTTGTTTTAAAATTTTAATTTTTTTTTTTTTCGGGAAATAGAATGATGGAGATTCGAATCAGAGTAAGAGAATGAAAGAGGATTCTGAGCTATTGATGAGAGGTTTTGATTCAGTTGCTTATACTCTCTCTTTACTTACTGGAAATATCGAAAATGCCCTTCAGGTACTCTCTTTTTTACGTAATTGCCTTTTTCGTGATTCTTATGATGGATTGATTTTTTAGGCTAATTGGATTTTGTTGACATGTCTTTTGTATGTGTATGTGTATGTGTATGTGTATGTGTATGTGTATGTGTATGTGTATGTGTATGTGACTTCCTAAGTATGTATATTTAGTTAATTAATTGCCCGAAAATTTAAGTTATGGGCTATGTTACAATGCAAGTATCGAGGTGGATAAGTGTATCCAAGTGTCTAACTCGACTATTTTGTAGGAAAAAAAGTTGAACTTTTTAGTTGATTAAAGTACTAACCAACGTTAGCTTAGTTCATTAAATAATGTTTTAATAACTTAAGGTATGAGCTTGTTACTTGAGTCTAAATGAATGAACGAATGTCCAAGTGTCAAACTCGACTATTTTATCAACTGTTCAATTAAAAAGTATTCGAGTGTCCAAGTATTAGACGGCTATTTTATCAACTATTTAGTAAAAAAAAAAGTATCCTATTGTTGTATCCGACATTATTAAAGTGTCACTTAAGAGTTCGGACGCCTTCTTCACTAATTAAGATAAATTAAGGTATCTTAAGTGACATAGGTTGAGTAACTCAAAACTGTGATTAATATTTTAATTTGATAGAGTATATAAACTATTTGTAAGTCTCGCATGAGTTGGTCCTTTGTGATTTATTCATTGGTGTTTCCTATAATTTAGGAAGCTAAACAGCTAGCAAAACCATCGACATCATCGGAAATAATCCGCGGCAGCGAAACAGCAGGAGATAAACAAGATGAAAAATCGGAGAATGAGCTTCATAAGGATGATGAAGAGAAAAAGGGTTTGAAGAGAAAGCTAGATGATCAAGAACAAAATGAAACAGTCATTGATAACATAAAGAAGCAGAAGCCTCAGTTGAACCTAAACAAGGCTAAAAATGTAATGTACTAACCCTTCTTTTTCTCTTAATATATGCTCCTTTATTATGTTGCTTATATTTTTGTTTTCCGTTAATTGTCGAAACATAAATTATTTTGAGACCAAGGCTTTGTTGTCGGAACATAGACAAAGCTAAAAATGTAATGCAGTAACCTCTTTTGTCTTAAAATTTTGCTACTTTATTATGTTGCTTGTATTTTTGTTTACTAACTATCGGAACATAAATTATTTTTAGACTAATGCTTTGTTGCCGTATTAGACGCTGAAACATAAACAAATAATAGACAACACTTATATTTTCAACATATTAATTGTGCTTCATTTTCTTTTGTATGATTCTATCCATTAAAATTTATAGTACAATTGAGGGTGTCTTTGTTGCTTGTGTTTGGCTATTTGATTGATGGTGTTATTAGAGTTCAAATTCGAAGTTATTTATGAAAAAGTAAAAATAAAATGCGTCAAAGGATGAGATTAACTGAATTTTGTGTAATATGCTGTTAAATTACAGCTTGCAGTAGCAATGGCAACAAAATCTGCCTCACTAGCCAAGGAGCTAAAATCAGTAAAATCTGACATGGGTTTTCTGCAAGAGAGGTGCGCGCTTCTGGAGGAGGAAAACCAAAGACTTCGAGAAGGATTTGGTAAAGGAGTTCGACCTGATGATGATGATCTGGTAATTATTAATTACATGCTCGTTAAAATGTTCTAATGATCACTTAAATTTATCTAACCTTGGAAATGTAAATTTTCACCCTCCAACAGTCTAACATTGTGAAGGGGTTAAAAAGGATATGAAGCTTTTAAATTTACAAGAAAATGAGGTTCTTGATCGCAGGCGATGGAGAAGGAAAATTTATGTGAATGACCACATGGAATGATTAATTTTGGTTCATGTAGCCGACCCCAATTTTTTGGGATTAAGGCTGTGATTGATTGATTGAACAGTCTAACATTGTCATGCTCAAATGCTCCAAATGAGAACCAGCAGCACGACTACACGAGCTTCTTGTGTAAGATGGTTTTGAGCAACACCGGCGTGTGATGAAATGAAACTCTTACTTATACAAATGCAACACCCCTTTTTAACATTTTCCTGCTCAAATGGTCTTATGTGAGATGATTTAGAAAACACCCCAGTTGTATAATAGAAATTGTGTCAGTTCAAAGTTGTAAAGAAATGAATAAATTAACCAACTTCTATATGTATGTGTGATTAACAGGTGAGGCTTCAATTAGAGGCACTACTAGCTGAAAAGTCAAAATTAGCAACTGATAACGCGAACCTGTCAAGGGAAAATCAGTGCCTTAGACAACTTGTTGAGTATCATCAGTTTGCCTCAGAAGATTTGTCTGCATCATATGAGCAAGTGATCAAAAGGCTCTCTTTGGATTTCTCATCGCCTATTGCGGAAAGTGGTGAGGACAGCGGGGAAGATCCTGAGACTCCAAAAGCGTCAACAGAGGTGTTTGAGTTCCCAACTTGCTTGGATAAGAGCTTTGCTGAAGAAGAAGTTCACAATGAATAATAAACCACTTATTATAAGCTGAATGTATAAAATAACCTTAGATATGTACCATCACCTGTTGATTTTCTTTATTAACACTTCTTATTTTTTGTAAGGAAGTATATATGACTACTTTTTACTTCTTTGATTCAGTGATTCTATATGGTATTATCAGTAAATGGAGCATGTATATTGTTTTCCTATTTGTTTTGAGCTCTAAAGCATATATAGAGGCAATATATACTGTAATTGTCACCCCAATCAGTGTTAACTATCAATCAAAAAGGCATGCATCAATCTAACATTGAGTGTGAAGAGTTAGTTACAGTCCAACAAAACTTCAGTATTCCAGCCTCGCTGCTAGTAGTCAATTAAATTCAGTCTGGGATGTACTCCGTATTATGTATTTAGCACCTCAAAGATTGCCGATGAACCTTTTCCGAATTTCTGTGGTTCATTGTTAATGATTCTTTTAGAGTTTGCCTTTCATTTACGAATGTTCATTATTTAAACTTGAATCTGTTGGTTGTTCCTTGAGTAAGAAACTAAGAATACAGTGATTGGCACAATGTTCTATTTCTCTCATCTGTTTTCAACCAACCCCATCGAAGTATGAAACATGGTAAAAAAACAAAAAAAATGTATCAACACAAAGAAATAAAAATATGGAAAATTGTATTAACACAAATACATAATCTGACTATACTAGGGTGATATAACAACTAAGAAGATCACTATTTTTTACTGGTAAACAGTCTTCAATATAAGCAAAATTAGATTCTCAATGAACCAAAAAAGACACCCTATTCTTTACAAATGAATTACAAATCATCTGAATTTGATACCCAAAAAGGAAAAGACAAGTAAAAAAAAGAGCCAACATGATGAGAATCGTCGCAACTCTTCATCATCATGAACTACAAAAGTTGGATCCTCCTCTGTGTTTAAAAAGCTTGAGACATGAAAGGAAGCTGATCATCAAGGTGCCCAAAAGCCCACCCCACACAACCCTGGTCCTCAACTTTTTCCGTAGACATTTTTCACGTTGATTAAACTTTTCATGTCAAACGACTCTCACTTAGTATCATGCATGGCATCAATCAATTTGATTTAATTACACAACTTACATTCACAAGTTTAACATATACTTCACTTCTATCTCCAAGAGCAAAAGAGTGATCAGAATGTACCAAATGGTTACTGTGAACGATCCCCAAGTTGACAGTGTTTAACCCGACATGTCAACTCCTTTACCATGATCATCTTCACTAACGTGTATTTTCAACCGTCTTAACCAAATATCATAGTCAATTGGATAAGGGGTCCCACATAGACTGTCAACATAATCAGCAAATGCTTTTAGGACAGCTGATATATCCCCGAGTTTCTGCTGTATCAACCTCCTAGACCAAGCCCTTTCCCTCCACTGCAACGCCCCTTCAACTGAATCCAAGTCAGGTAGTTCTCCACCAGAACAGAAGTATAACATGTAAACCAAGCTCTCAGCATCAGATGCTGAACACAACTTACCCTCTTGAAGAGCGTAAGTAGATGAGAAGTGAAGATTCATTGCAGGCCTATCTCTTTCCTCCAACACAGCATGACCCCATCCTATCAAAACAAAGTAAGGATGCCGCACACCTGAAGTAATGCAAATAATATTCTCAGGTCGAATGTCACCATGCCGAATGCCAAAGGACGAGGCAGTAGAAAGTGCAGACAAGCAGTCATGGCAACACTTAATTGCTTCCTCTGAACCAAAACAACTATTTCTGACCATCTCAGTTACCATTTCACCAACCGGGCTAGTCACAAGGACAGGGGTGCCCCACCAAGGGTGATTGCGATCATCACTTGAACTTGATCTTCGAGAATGAGTAGAATGAATTATCTTACCGGATGCAACAAGTTGAGGTAAGTACTTGCATGATAGGCCTTTCTGTTTCATAATTGACAAAACCTTAGTTTGCCTCTGAACAAGATACCAAAGATCCATGTCTTCCCAAGCAGGCTCCACCTGTGACGGATGAGAACCAATGTATAAGAAGAGAGATCTTCCAGGGTCCTCAACGGAAAATGCTATAAAATAAGTAAGTTCACCATCACTTAGAATTTCACTGATTTGAAAGCCTTTCTGGTAGTTTGAATCCTCCAACAACAAGATTGTCCCAATTTGTAGCTTCATCGGCTCCATTTTCTCCCTTCTATTGGACTCATCTGGAACCTCAACAATTTCTGGGGAACCACGGCGCTGTTGGTACTGGAATATATCATGTCCATTAACTGTGGTGTCAGCAAGTTGCCTCTCTAACCTTCTTGCTTGAAGACGAGAACTGTGATCAGCCGCCAAATCTTCAATAGACTGCTTGGGATTTCCAGCCAGTTGCAGGATGGAGTGGTAAGTAGCAAAAAGAGCCTGAAGGGCACCTATATCACCCCAATTGGCATTTCCAAGCTTGTTCCATATCCTATCAATAGGAGACATCGAAACATTTGTATGATGCTCTATCCATTCTGTAACAGACTCGTATACATTATTTACATTAAGCTTCAACTTGCTCAAATCCCCTTCAACTTTCAACACACCAGCATATTGAGAATCAACAAGAAGAACAAAAACAGGGCTTGGATTTTGAAAGAAACCACTCTTGTTCAGGCTTCTAGACAACATCATCCGAACAGCAAAAAATAATGCTTCACCTAATATGGACAGAGAAGGAAGACGTGCACCTTCTACTGCTAAGGCTCCGATATCAGGCGTCAACAGAGCTAGCTCAAGAACTTCACCCCACTTCCCATGCGGATGTTTGGCATTTTTTAGCAAAATGGCAGTTGCACAGAGACCTTCAAGTTTACCATTGGCAATTGCCCTTTCAGCTTGATAAAATTTCATGTTCTCTTTATAGAGACATGCTACATAGAATGGTAATGGCTCGCCCTCGCTCCAAAATGCTTCCCATAACCCCTTCACACTTGCATGTAGGAAATCCTCAATGGCTAGAAATCCAGTAGTTTCAACACCATCAGATGTAGAGGCATAGATAGCACTGGGCATACGGATAAGTTGTTGAAAAGAAACCCCTTCTAATGCATAATCAAATTTCTGAAGCTCTACCAACTCAAAAGGCACTTCAAAAGTCTCTGGTCCTGATTTTTCTGATATAGCTTCAAACCAGTCCTCCAAACTAGAAGTAAACACTTTACTATCTACAAATCTCCGGAGAAATTCCTTTCTATCTCGTGTCTTACCACCTGATGAAATACTAGACCTCTTTGTCCCAGACCCTACTGATGCTTGGTCAGGGGAGATGCCTATAGGCAGTTGAAAAGGTTTGTATTAGTCTCTCAAATAAAAATTACAATACAAAATTGTTTTATGAAGCAATAGGTATATGTGGTCACAAGAAGAATTTAGTACATAACCAACAGCAAGAGGAACAGAAATCCTTGACCACCAAAACAACACAATGCAGCAAGGAAAAGAAATTTATAGCTTATTTCGTCCACGTAAGTGATAACTTCCTGTGGAAATTCTTATTCCATGGGAAATATTTTTCCCTGTTAATTTTCCAGGAAATCTTTAACATTGTTTGGCTTATAATGAGAAAGTTCATGAAAATTTCAAATTACCAAGGGGCCTTGGTAAGTTATTTCCACCATTTTGTAGGAAATAGACTTCGGTAGAAAGTTCAAATTTTTATTGTCAATGTCCTATAATAGGAAATTCTAACTCCTATGCTTTCGAGTCTCAATTGAACAAGCTCATAATCATCCCTGGCTTGCTGCAACAAGAAACACCACCAAGACAAATGCATGGAAAATAGAGAGAAATTAATGAAAACAATACTTGCATGGGTTACTGAAGAACAAGAGTATTTCCAAATCAAACACCAAGATAAGACTTCTAGCAATGAGTAGCTGAAAGTCAAAGCTATTTTCAAAAAAACAGCTATAGTCTTGTTTGGTGTAAAATATTAAAATGTAAAACTTGGAATGTAAAACAATTTTCCACCCTATTGAAAACATTCCCTTTCCATCACAATTAGAAGGAAAACATTTTCCCTCACAATTCAAGTAGATAAATTTTCATTTCAACTAAACAATGAAAAATGTTTAAAATGGATTATTTTACATGCAACCAAACAACAAAAATTTTGAAAATGAGTTTTTTAATGTAAAATGTTTTCCATGTAAAATTAATTTCATCTAAAAATGTTTTACGCCCTACCAAACGGAGCCTTAAGGTCTAAAGCAGAATGAAATTTCATTATTCAGCAAGGATGTCCTATCAGGATATAGGAATATAGCACAAGTCAGCAAGGTGTTCTTGAGTTGCTTCAAAGCGCGTATTATGCAGATGGAAAGAAATTTTCAGCCACCATTTATTGATAAAAAAACAAAATGCATAAAGATCATGTGTCATTTAGATACAATGATCCAAGAGTCCATGAATACCTCAAGTACAGACACTCCAACAATCTCTACAAGTAGTTAAATTTCCAACTTATCCATTTTTAAAAGGATAAAAACCCATTTCCTAAATTATTTCTTCCGAATTGCGTTGAGTGTTTATCCATGCAAAATCGGTAACACCATTCAGTAGCCATAACATGAGCAGTCTGCTCGAGGGGTAAAATATAGTCACACGACTCACACTGCCACTTAATGCAATAGCAACGCAGTTCAGTTTGTCAACTTACAATACATAAGAAACTAACAAGAACAATGCAAACCCATTAAATACCTGCCCAGTGCCCAGTGCCCAGTGACCAGTTGACCACTATAGCTTACAGATTGTATAGATAGAAAAAATAATTGCATGCGAGCCCTGGCCTCTGGCACATCTATTAACTTCAAAGATAATGTAGTTTACTAAACAATATCAGTTCTAGATATTCCTTCACTAACCACCTAATCAGAATGCAAAGTTTTAAAACGACAATATGGCCCATGAAATGAAATACACACCTTACTCCACATACAAATGTACCTACGAACACCCCCCCCCCCCTCCCCGTCCTACCTAATACCTATGAACCATTGAATGGTAAAATTTGGAGGTAAATAATCCCCAAATTCAATGAGAACCAACAACTCTCTTTCTTACAATGGGTAAGAGGACAAATAGCAATTTTTTACCACAGATAGATATATCCTAATTTCTTTGAACAGTATTAAATTTATCAGGAACAGTTTTATATGTAGAATGCAGGAAAAGGATGCTGAACTCAATTGAAATCCTCTTATCACTCCTGTGGACATCTACTGATCACTTTCAAAGACAATAGCAGCTATTCTAGCTAGAAAGGTTGACCATATGTATTCTAGCTACACAATAGCTATTCTAGCAAAAGTCTATGTATGGTTGTCTAATCACTATCCCAGATTACCAGTCCAATTTGCTGACCAAATAACAATGGCCAATGAAGCTAGGTTTCATTATTTTCATCCAAAAATAAACATCAAACTCAACAAAATGAAGTAGAAAATCTTTAATTAAAAAAGGGAAGAAAAGGCTAACCTGCTGAGCTTCTTGTTTGCAGCTCGTATGAATCTTTTGACATTGCAAAATGGAAAACAGCAAGACCCCTTAAAATTGGGTGCACTTAGCACTACCCAACAATCCAAAAATTGACAAGTGTATAACTTTGTGTCACGAAGCTACCCTTGATATGCATCAGCACTTCATCTCGGCAATGAATGCACAGCTGTATCACAGTTAAAAAAGTCTTGAGAGGGGTTTAGACATCACGCTCGAAGCCAAGAATAGAAGTTTGATACTAGCAATCCACAAGACCACAACTAAATTTTCATCTGCAAAAGAAAATTTCTAGTATGCTTCATAATTTTTATAAGAAAAAGAAAAAGAGAGAAGTTGGGGAAAAAGAGCATATAATTAGAAACACTAATAAAAAGAAACTTGGATAAACAAGTAGAAATTTATGTTTGGGGGTTGGTAGCAGCTAAAGATAGCATACTTCATGATTTGGCGAACGATAAAGCAATCAACATCAACAAAATATTCCAAAAGTAAAAAAAAGAAAGGGATAGAGATAATCACATACAGAGAACTTATCATGACAAAAGAACTTTTGGAGCAACGAAACATAATGAATGTTACGCTTCTCATTGAACATGGCACATAATATCTTGATCAATGCACCAAATTTATCAATGTTCCATTTCTTCTAATATGTTGCTCAAAGGATAAATTACTTGGGTAAGTTATACGTATTTTCAGGTTTGCTATCCACATAACAATTACAGATTCTTCCTACCAATAAAAGACCTATGTTACAAAACTTGATGTCGCTGACAATGGATTTGTGTCAATACAACACAACAAGGATATGGGAGAGAAGTATGTTCCTCACATTGACTTGCAATGAAAATTTTCAAGCGTCAATGAACCACAAGTAATAATAGGAGTGAGGGAGAGAGAATTCAAAAGAAAAACTTTCAGGCAATATAGTGTTCCTCTCTGTTCTCAACAACTCAGATGTAGAGAACATGTTGGGTTAGAGTAGTATACATATCGGAAAATCATAAAACTATAGAAGGCAAGTTTTTATCAAGCTTCGGGCACCTTTAATACTGATCGTCAACTTTAATGTTCTGCAGTAAGATGATGCCGTACAGACTCAAATAACCCCCTCCCCCTCTCTTCCGCTTTCCTGTTTTATAGCTAAGGCACTTACTGATATTAACTGAGCACTTAAATTTTGTACATGTGTAATTGCATGATGCATAATTTAAGATGGAGGCAAAGAGGATGAACTGCAGTCTGCTAAACAATTCGCAACTTTATAACTAATAGAAGTACATGGCAAGTTAGTGAGACTGGATTATATGATAAACTTCATAGTCCCATGAACCTAAAATTATATTCGATACTAAAACTCTCAATGCCACACGAAAAGACATAAAGTTTGAAGCTCCACACCATCAATACAGTTCCCTCTTTAACATTTATGGACATTCACTTAATCTTTCCTTTCCCAATACCTTCGACGCTTACACACAACGCAATACAATAATAACATTATAATTACAGCTCCGTCATTAGCAATTATGAATATACACTTCCATTTTCCTTCCAAAAAAATTCAACGTCTAAGCATACAATGCAATACAATAACAAGATCACACACATTCAAACCTAAATTCATAACTCGAAAAACGAACAAAAACGCACAACAATTACGCCAATCAAATACAATCATACATTGCATCAGTGTACTAACATCCCAGTATAACTCAAATCAATGAGTAAACTACTGAAATCAAAGTCAAAAAGACTTTATTTTAATCAATTCGACGAAGCGAACAAATGAATCACACAACAAATAGACAAAATCAACTAACAAAACAACTAAAATTGAAGTTCTATACTCCAAATTAAGTAACTTCAATCTCAAATTTCAAACTAACAATGAAAACACCAAATTACTACAGCAAATTGATACATACACAACAAATTGCAGCAAAGACTAACACAAATTACAATTACAAATCACAAAACCAAAAGATCAAATAATTAATTCAATTAAACCCTAACTAAAAACTTCAGATCAATGAAACCTAAAATCATAGATTTAAAATTACAAATAAAAAAGCTTGAATTTTGATAAACAATTATACAAACTAAAATTGAAGAATTACAAAAAAAATTAAATAAATAAACTTACCAAATTGAGTGAATTGACAATGCTTAGAAATTGCGAGCATAATTGTGAACTACTAATTTTTTTTTTTTTTTTTGCTCTTCTTTTTACAGCAAATACTGCTATAACTTCCACTTCTAACTTTTTGGCGTTTATAATTTTCTTTTACTTTTCCTTTGTTTTTCTTTATGTTTTCTTTGTTTTCTTCTGTTTGTTTTGTGTGTCGTGTTAAATGGTGGTCGGTCCTATTCGTTGGGCTATTTTCAATTCCGTTTCGCTCGATTAGATTTAAGTTTTAAGTTCGTTTGTTCGAATGACACTTAGGTCATGTTTGTTTTTAAATCGAAGTTAACTGAAGTAAATTATACTAAAATGACTATAATATGCTAATTTAGAATTACTAAAATAGATTTTATTGAATTGAAATTGATTGTGTTGGATTTAATTTGACTTAAATGAACTGAGGAAAAAACTAGATTGGATATTCATGTATAGAGTTTAAGATTTTTTTAAATTTCAATTTAACTCTATTGAGTTTAATTTTTTCTCTTATATTCAATCCAAAAGATAGAGTCTAAAACTACATCTAATTGAGCATAAAACATTTCCATTGTAAACTTATTTTTCAAGAAAAATAATTTGTGATGGATATGAGAAGAATGGTGTCCTTGGTAAAGTGAGTTGGGTAGCAAGTCTACCAAAAGCTAGTTTAAAGGGAAGGGAGCTCATAAATTTACATAGTATATATTTGTCTCTGATTCATTTTATTTGTAAAAAAATATTATCTCACAAAAAGTACCTTTTAATTACACATAAATGAACCAATTGTGTAAATTATACATAAACCCCGTTTAAAACTATGGTGAGGTTGTAGTTTCATATCTTATACTAGTAGAAAGCGCTATCAGCCCACCATGTTACTCAATTCACATGCCCTTATTTGGACGCATATACGGTGGCCTATATACAAGCCCAAAAATGATGATTGCTCCAAAAGCTGGTTGGAGAGGAGAAGAGCTCAAAAACTCACGTAACCCCCAATTGGTGTACTATATACTCAGGAATATAATTACCCTCCTTAATATTCAGTTTTTTTTTACAATGTAATATTAGTTTTGCTATATATAATATTCATTTTGTTACATGTAATATTTACTCTAGATTACTTAAAATATTTGAATGACTCGGAAAAGGCTATGACAAAGAACTACTAGGCGCCTTCTCTTCTTTCCTGGATTCCTCACAAGAAGTAGCTTTATGGTGTTTTTTTAAATCTTATTTACCTTTTTTGTTCAACTACTCGATGATCATGCATAAGAACATTTTCCAAATACTCCGTATACAAGATAAAACAACATTTTACTGTTTTAGTTACCTGGAGAAGGCTTTACCATACTGCTGAATGTCCCCCCATTTGAGCAGTTCTTCTAATTTCATGGTTTTATTACAAGATAGAGAAAAGAATAATCAATTATTAAGAAGTACTGAGTTTATTGTTGACAAAAATATATTATTTTAAAAAATAAATATTACATATAGAAAAATGAATATTGCATACCGAAAAAATATATATTAGAGGGAGTATATTGTTGAATATACTCCTAGCCTCCCGATTGCATATAAGAAATTGCCTGTAACCCCATATTAAATGCGGTGTTCTAGATTTTTTTAACTACAACACGCTATCAATTTGGGTTAAATCTGTTATTCAGTGATTTTTGGTTTAAAGATAATCTGATAATTGTATAAATAAATTAAAAGGGTTCTGACAACTGGCTCATATTAAACTGAAAGCAACATGAATTAAAAGTTGGATGAATAGAAAACAAACTGAATTGAAATTAAACGCAAAAAATAGAACAATTGACAATCAATTAGAGCCTTAATTCCAATATTGGGGTCGACTACATGAATTAAAATAAAGCATTCCATGTGGTCATCCACATAAATTTCCCCCCTTCATCTCCTGCGACCGGTAACCTCATTCTCCTGTAAATTTAAAGACTTCATATCCTTTCTAACCCCTTCCCACCAAGCCATTTTCGGTCTTCCCCTACCTCGTATGAGATCTCCATGATCTCACCATTCCACTCGTCGCACCGGGGCTCCCTAAGGTCTCCGTCTCACATGTCGGAACCAACGCAAGCGATTTTTCTTTAATTTGCTTGCAATGTCTGCGACACTAACTTTCGGCATATGACTTCAATTCATTTGTGAATTTATCCCTTAGAGTGTTCCCTCGTATCCATCTCAACACGCGTATCTCTATAACTCCTACCTTTTGAATGTGCTCCGATCCTTCTTATAGGCCCAAAATTATGTACTGTAGAGAAACAATGGTCTTATGGCAGTCCTGTAGAATTTTCCCTTCAACTTTAAAGGGGTGTTTTTGTCACATAACACTCATGTGGCTTCTCTCCATTTAAGTCACCTAGATTTAATATTATGTGCCACATCTTGTTCAATATCACCATTCTTTTGGATAAATGACATAAGATATTTAAAACATTTCCTTGTATCTAGAACTTTACCGTCCAACCTCATCACCGCATCACTTTCCCCCCTTTGAGCCCCAAAGTGGCATTCCATATATTCCGTCTTACTCCGACTTAGCTTAAAACCTCTAGTCTCCAACCTTTGCTTCCATTGGTCTAATTTGGCATTAACCCCCTCTTTAGTTTCACCCACCATTACAATAATCATCCGCAAATAACATACACCATGGTACCTCATCCTGGATTAACCTTGTTACTTCATTTATAACCACTGCATAAGGTCGACTCTTGGTGCGTCCAACCCAATTGTACTGTTATAGGGAAGTCTTTAGTCAACTCACCACAAGATTTAACATTTGTGGACAAAAAAATGTCCAAACACTAGAGTTAACTAACTAGGTTTGAAAATAATGAAAAAAAAAAATCGAACAAAACTGAAACTATATACTCCCTAAGTCTTTTATTTGCTACATATATTTTTTCTCATCTCCTAAGACGCAACTTATAAAATTAATATCTCGAATTTAGTATAATAAAAAAAATTATAAAATTAAATTTTCGGAAAATGTATATCGAGATAAATCAAACAAGATCCCATATGACTATATTTTTCGTTAAGTATTAAACAGCAAAGTGAGTGAAAGCTACAATGTAAGTAGTGTAAAAAACTCTAATGCAGCAACTAAAAAAAAGACCGAGGGAGTAAGATAATACTAATTTGACAATATAGTGATTTAAATAAAACAAACTTTAAAAATCAATATATTTATTTAGGTCGAGCTTCTGCCAATAAGATTGAGCAAAATATCCAATGATCTGATGCGAATCTGATTCAGTTGTTTAGGATAGCTTATCTAATAAAAGATTTCGAATTGGATATTCGGTCTGAAAAGTTGGATTTCGGATATCGATTCGGATAGTGATTTTTAAATTTTTGATATATTGAATGTCCAAAAATAAGATCAAATTTCAGCTATATGTATCATATATACTTGGAATAAAATATTATATGCTATATAAATACCAATGAAAAATTATATATTATGAAATAAAAACCATAATACTTCTAAATTATATTGGATATTTCAAAAGTCTGACTATCCAATTCAAAAAAAGATTATTGAATATCAGAAACTTTGGATTAATTTCGGATATCCGATTTGTGCTTGCTCGACCCGAATTGTCAACCTGTGTATTCAACCTCCTTTAATAAACGGGTTGTGTCCTATTAATCCGCTTTTATAAACATATTGATACTAGACCTGTAAATTTGTGACTCGACACGAGCACGACCCTTTATTAAAGGGTTTGGGTCAAGGAATATAACACGTTAAAGTATACGGGTTGACACTACATGACCCATTTATTAAACAGGTCGGGTTAGGGTTGAAAGGGTTCAACTCGTTTAAGTAAACAGGTCGACACGGCACGACACGACACGATTCCACCTAATTTTTTACTTTAGTATGTAAAAAAAGACATGACACGCTAACTCAACATGAAATCGATCCGTTATTAGCGGGTTTGGGTCAAGGATGCCAACCCATTTAAGTACATGGGTTGGCACGACACAACTCGTTTATTGAACAGTTAGGGTTGGAGTGGCTCAACCCGTTTAAGTAACTGACACGACACGAAAATGACACGACACGACACGATTTACAGGTCTAATTGATACTATTGTCTCAAATCAAATGATTTCGTATCGATTTTATATTGTGTGAAGGTTTTTTTTTTTTCTATTGATACTTAAGTTGAGAATTGAATGAAAATGTGAAATTATATCGTGTGTGTTGATTTGTATGGTTAAACGGTGTACTGTTAAACGGGTTAATGTCATTAATGAATTAGGAGAGGAAAGTGAAGGAAAAGAGAAGACGATATGTAAGGGAGTTATATAAATATTTCATATTTGATCAGCAAATAATTCACATAATTTTTAAGGAGATTAGTGTTGGGTCCGATGTAATACTATGGGCTTGGCCGTCTAATCAAAATTTATTAGGCTATACGATTTGAACCAATACTCTCACAGTTTTCATTCCCTTTGACCTGATAGATAGCTTCCCTCAAGTGCCAGGTAGCTAGTGATTACTGATTAGTGATGGTAATGACATGCATAAGAAACTCACTAGTTTGATGAGGATGAACTTCACCAGGCCATTGAGGATTAAAATGTTGATTGTTGTTATTACGGACGATTATAAGGTTAATTTTATTTGCTATTCGTATTTAAGTTGCATTCAAAACTTATTTTTATTACCATCATTTATTACCATATACCAAACGAGTTGTAGGTATGATAATTTTAACCATTTCGGTCAAGCTCAACATCAACTAACCAGGAAAAAGTGTTATGTTATAATCATAAAATGATTATCTTCAAAAATTAAATCTCTTTATCATCGCTTCTTACCAATTACCAAATGAGTAAGTATGATAAACTTTAACCTTCTTTGGTCAAGCTTAATTAACATCAATTAAAAAAAGAAATCCTTATATTAATGTTATGTTATAATCATATAAAATCTTTTTAAAATTAGCTTCTCAAATGTATGTAGTTTGTTCAAATCAATGCAGCGCATCGTATTAATCATGTAAGATGTCTTTTTGAAGTCCTAAACAAACATATGGTAGTATATGAGCTTAATAAGCAAGCTTAATCATAATACAAATATAACCTTTATTTTCGCGGAAAGCCATACAAAACGAGATAACTTCATGAATTTAAACTTCCGAAACCATTTTTTATACTCCATGTAGTATTTTATATCCCATGCATGCTTCAACAAAAATAATAATTAAAGCTATGAAAATGACGCATTTGAGAAATTCAGCCACAAATTCAGTTACCAAAGGTTTGTAAATATTTATTAATTCCATTAGTCAATGCTGTTTTTGTCGTCGTGGGATTTTTCCATTATATTGGATTATTGGTCATGATTCAAAAAAAATACCCCCTCTGTTTTTTTAGTTGAAACAATTCACCGAGACACATCTTTAATAGTTTATAACTCTAATTATATATTTGTATAAATTATAAAAACTATATATTAATAAATAGCACGCTAAGACAAATCAAACAAGATCCATATTGACTATATTACTCTTTATACATTGATAATAAAACAATATCAAAACTTAAAAGATAAACAATGCAACTTTTGAAATGTTGCAACTAAAAAAACGGAGGTAGTATAAATAATTAAAGAAACATAATTCTCCAAACCATCAGAGTTATTTCTTTTGACAAGCCATGCATATATTCTAAAAGTAAAACTTTTGATTTTAGTAAATGTATAATTAGGTTGCACATTTTATTGATTTATGTATGAAATAAAAATCAAACATCGCCCTCAAAAATTCAAGATGATCTAAATCAATCAAGTAGACAGTCTCGGTAACTCTACAAGTAATGCAATGATATAATCTACACTACAAGTAATGCAACGATATAATCTTATCGGCAAAACACATAACTTGCTATCCAATCTTCAATTCATAACGCAACTTTTTTTTTATTTTGACAAATATTTTGAATTTTATGATTTTTGATTATAGTTTCTTATGGTTTTTTAAACTACGCTATGACCGACTAATAAAATGATAATCCAGAAGAGAAAGAATTTTTGAGCATGTGACCTAATTTATTAATTTTTATATGGTATAAAATGGAAAGTCATGAATTATTGGTAAAAATCATTTACTGACATTTGAATTTGATTGAAATTGGCACCCCATGTTGCACTTACCAACTTGTTTATATGATTGTATCAATCTAATCAAATTCATGAGATAATTCTATAGAAGGTTTTGTATTTTTGTGAAGTTAAATTTTCCTTTTGGTCACCACATTGTGATTAGGTTTAATCTTTAATAATCAGGCTAATTATAGTATAATACATTTCTAATTTAGGATAATAATTAACTCAAGTTGCTATTTATTAATTATGTTGTTTTTGACTTTATTGCTTGGTGCTCCAAAATCCTTGTAGTTCATTAAGAAAAAATATCTAAATCTTGCACACGAATGCTCCTCATATATAATTTTTTATAAAAATAAATAAATTTGTGGCTTAGATTTAATTGCCTATACAGGATACCATATAAGGGAGAATAAATTTTATATTTAATTTCATTTTTTAAAAGAGTGTCTAAGCATTCATATATGTACTTCACATAGTTAAACACCGGCAAAATATGTCATTTGAAGTCATAATATTATATATTCTCTCTGTTCTTTGAATCTTCTGTCACCTTTCCTATTTGTATGTCCTCTAATCTATTCAATTTTTGTACATGTTTTATAATTTTATATTACTTATTGAAAATTGGAGTATAGGAGCGAGACCACCATCTGAAGCTAAACGAACATGTCACTAACCAATCATCCTTTTAATAATTTATTTTTTCTCTCTTCAATTTAATTTGTTTTGTGGCCCACTATCTAATATTTTAATATTAACCAAATTTTAAGCATGAATAGTGTTTGACTCTTTGGCATGATCATTGTGGAACAACGAATCAGAGGGAGTAGCTAATTTGAATAACTTTATTATAAGAATGGTTAATATCGCTTTAATTTATCAAGTAATTAAAAATCAAAATATAAGAACTTTGATTATATTTGATAAATTATGAAAAGTATTATAGACCGGCATCAACCATCAAATTAAACTTTTAATTGAGTTTTTTACTCTAATTTTCGGGCCGTTACACAAATCAAATTTCTGATTTGATTATTAAGTATTGAGAATTAAGGTCAAATCTTGGTAGGCCTACTTTGATTGCGCAAATACCACGTTTTAACTTTGAAAGCAACCATCCAATGTCATCATTACATAAATCAAATAGCGATGTAAGTATGTAACTATATATATGTTTACGTCTTTACAATTTCTCAAAGATCATAATATGAAGGAATACTTATAAGTTATAACTTTTTTTAATTATGCATTGCTTATCTAAATATAAACAAATTAGAATGACAAATTAAAAAATAATAAAAATTTACTTCTTATCAAATTTGCTTTAAGCTTGGTGGCCTATCACCAACTTTGATTTTGATTCTTGTCTTATGTGAACAAAGTTGGCATGAATATCAGGAATGCTTCCACGTCAGTGTAATTATATTATAATCTTTAATAATATGCAGAAGTAACGTATGGATTAAGTTTGTATCTTTTGTTATACTTAATGATAATTTTGATTTTAAAAATTAAAAAAAAAAAAGAAGAAGAAGATAATTTTAGTGAAAATAGTAAAGTCATCTTTCAATATTGAAACAAGTCTAAAAAATTCCATCAATTTATTTGGTTTTTCTTCCTTATTACCTTAAATTCCCATTACAATTTTTTTTTACTAAAATAAAGGTATAAGGACTAACTTGGTTAGACAATTTCAATAAATTATTAAGCAAGTAATTAAGATTATTATTTTTTTGACGGGGAATTAAAATTGTCGATATTTGGATGGAATCGTGATTGTATTTAGGTCATTGAATCATCTCCAATTATTCCCAAGTTTGAGGTGAGCCCCTAGATCCTCCATTTGGGTCTCTTGAGCCTAGCTAGTTAGATCTTGAGTGATAGAGTATAAAACATTTTCCTGAGCCTCAACCATCAGTTTAGGCTTTTGGTTAAAATGATCCTCTAAAGTATAAGGTATTAGAGCCAGACCCATGACCTTGGGCCTTTAATGGCTAGTATATATTCTGAGCCAACTTAATTAAATGACACGTGTGAGAGGGGATGTTGATAGTTCCGCTCTGATCCACGAAAAACCGCACATTGTTTGAACTTAAAAGGGTCCTCACATATGAGGGGAGTCTTGAAACCTACACGTGAGAGTCCCATATTGATGAAATAAGAGAGAGTTAAACACTTCATAAGGATGAGGTTCTGATCTGATCTACTCCTTCTATTATCATATGTTTTAAGGTGGAACCACTAAGGCCTTGTAAGGTGAACTCTTTCTCGTTGACAGGTGCGGCCCATACTAGTATTTAATTAACATATAGAGTATAAAATTTGTTCCTGGACTTCAACAATCAACTTAGGCTTTTAGTTGGAATAGTCCTCTAATATGGTTTTAGAGCCAATGTGACTCCAAGGTCATGAGTTCAAATCTCATATACACCTCATTTTCAAGTAAAATATTGTGGTCTCGTGTGTGGGGCCGGGGTGTGATAGAGTATAAAACCTATTCTTGAGCCTCAACCATTAGCTTAAACTTTTGATTGAAAATGGTCTTCTAATAACTCTATCACTAATTAAGAAGTCCTAAAAATACGCTTCTTGCGTGCTAAGAGCATGTTTAGCCCTGTCTAAACTTAAGACTTAACTGTGGGCCGCACTTTTCCTTAGACAAGACTTACAAAATTTCTCCCATTAAAGCGAACAACTCTGAGCAAAGTTTCAAGTTGAGTCTTGTAGAGACCGCAATTTTTATGTAATGTTGAAATAAAATAAAAAATAGCATAATATATATGTATATATATATATATATATATTTGACGAGTCTTGGAAGAGTCTTAGGGTTAAAAAGTCAATATATTTGAGTCTTAAAGAGTCTAAGCAAGATTGACAAAGATAAAAAAAATTATTAAATCTTAGTGGAAAACTGATGTAGCGTATGTGTTGAGTCTTAAGACAAGACATATAATACCTCATATTTTTACGTATTTTATTAATTTAATTTCATAATTATTTTGTATATGTCTGGTATTTTTGATGAAAAATAAGTTAAATAAATTAATTAAGTAGAGAAAATATAGTTATGAATGAGTTAAAATAATTATTTTCATGTTTTATAAAGTTTATAAATTATTTTATGTCACAATAATTTTTATGAAAATAGTTTAAGAAGTTTCCAAAAATTAATCTTTAAAGGTTTCCTTATTTGTTCTAAAACAAAGGCACAAAGTTATTTCAATCATTATGAATGAGTTAGATTAATTGGAAATTAATTACAAAGTGCCTTGCCACCTGCTTCCAAAAGTGGCGGAAGACCCCTAAAGGAACTGACAGCAGCCCCCCAAAGAAAGTGGTAGAAGCTCACCCCTTTTACAACCCTAAGATAGTTTTTATGTATTAACTAGTAATTTGGTCCGGGCATACCGAGTCCATCTCAATTACCAAATACTTTATTATTGATAAAATTTTATAACTTATTTTATTATCTTTTTGTAATTTTTTGGCTTGAGTGAAATTGATAAAGATTATTTTGCCATGGTAAGTTTTTATTATTAAAATTAGAGCTGTTAAACAAGTCGTGTCGTGTCATTCTCAAGTCGGGTTGGCAATTAAACGGGTGTGACACTCTTGACCCTAACCCTACTTGTTTAGTTAAAAGGGTCACACAACCCAACTCTAACTCGTCACGCGGGTACCCGGCTAACCCGGCACAACCCGTCTAGCCTGTTTAGCTCACGTACTTTTAACTTTTAAGAGTACTAATCTAGTTATCTCAATTCTCAAAGGTTTAAACCTTCAACAATTATGTCATAATCAAAGTTTAAAAGCTCCAAAAGTCCTAAATAGTAACTAGTAGTCTAGTACTACTAATAAGTAACTTAGTACGTAGTACTCAAATTAGTTTTACAAACCAAATAGCGAACTGTTGAAAGATAACAATATACAAACCAAATACATCAATAACAATTAGGCAATTAGAGTTCCAACTTCCAAATACATCAATATTAATTAATATAGTAGCAGTAGCAGCAAAGTCAAATGCTCGATTGTGTGCAGGTATTAGGTTATATTTCAGTTTAGATTAAGCGGGTTAATAAACGGGTTGCCATCCTAAACCCTAACCTTACCCGCTTATTAGGCGGGTCGAGTCATGCCAACCCATGTACTTAAATGGGTTGAAGTCCTTGACCCATACTCGCTAGTGGCGTGTTGAGTTCGGGTTGAGTTGGCGAGTCGTGCCAGTTTTTAACAGCTCTAATTAAAATAAACCTTTATTTTTTAGGATGAAAATAACAATTATCAGGCACTTAGAATGAGAGAATGTGTTAGCAATAATCTCTTATCGTATCTCTTTGAGATGTAAATATTTGTGCAAGTAATTTTAGTTACAATACTCGTGTAGCTATAACACTTTCTTACATTTTACCAACTTATTGACAAAATCAAAGTGAATTGATGGTACATGTATTAGGATAGAGCTTGTATACACATCACTTTGTTGGTGAGGGCTTGCCATGTAGCGCAATGCATGTAAAAGAGGGGGGCTTATGTGGCGCATTGACATTGTTTGAAACGTCTTTTAATATATTGTATGGTAGGATTATAAAATATAAACTAGGATTAAGGCCCATTAAGGGTTTGTTTACTTCAGTTGAAAATAGTTGAATTCTGACTGAACTGAAAGTTTTTTTTATGGATTAATGATTTTTAATTATGGATTATTGATTTTTAACTATTGATTATTGATTTTTAACTATGGATTATTAATGATTTTTAACTATGGAGTAATGATATAGTAATAATTTGGTTATTAATCCACTAATAATTATTACACAATTTTTTTTCTTTTATTGGTAGTTTATATTTTATGAAATAGAAATCAGTTTCATATTTTTGTGAATGTTAATCCATTTATATATTTGATATAATAATATATTTGTAAATGAAATTTCACTTATATTTTTGTTTAAATAAATAAATATATATATATATGATGATTAATATTCAAAAAAAAATATTATGAACACACTAATAATATCATGAACAAAATAAAGTCAATAAGTTTTCCCGCCTTTCCATGAAATTCTTGTCATAAGAAAAATTGTCACTATTCACAAGTAGAGAGAATCTTCTAAATTCTAGTCAATATATATAAAAAAATATAGTCAAATGAGATCTTGCTTAATTTGTCTCTATAAACACTTTATTAATATGCAATCTCTATATTTTTTACTATTACAAAATTAATGATATTCAACACATAATTTTTGCATTGGCATACGTGAAAAATAGAAGTGACAGGAATTTTGTGGTACGGATGAAGTACAAAATGACACAAACACAGCTAGTACACATCATAATATTATGAACAAAATAAATCAATTACAAAATAATGAATTAAAAATAACAATAATAATATTATAAGCAAATACAAAGTATAAATATCATGAAAAAATTATATACATGAGCAGAACAAATTAATTAGCAAAATAAAAGAAGAGTTAAACTGAACTAAACTAAACTGATTGGAGCTGATGAGCTAAGTTGAACTAAAATAATTTTAAGTTGAAATAAACAGGCCCTAAAACTCTAATGACAGTAGAATTATGCAGCTATGTGAAGAGGACCGCAACATGGTTGCGGTAGGCATGGGAAGGTCGCAATGTGGCTGTGGTTTAAGCTGTCCGAAAAGCTTATATTTTTCACTTGATAACTCAACTGCAGTGGGGCTGCGTTCATTCAATTATTGGCCCGGGTGTGTTGCGATTCTCGCTGCCCCCTTACTTCTCTTAGTGCATAAGCAAGTATATATGGCTCTAATGGCAATATAGCTCCGCATTCAACCCATACGATCAACACTAACACCCCGTTAGAGCTCAAATTCCACTAAAATCCTACAAAACACACACAAACATACTCGGAAAGAGTAATATCAAAATATAAAGAATAACAACCCAAAAAGGTTAGAATTATGGAGGAAACACAATATAATATAATCAAATACATCGCATAAATAAATCATGTATAGTGTCGTGTTATCATCTGGTTTAATAAATTTTATGGAATTAATTGATTTATGTTTTATGAATTTGTTAATTGTTCATGGTGAACCAATTGCCCTAAGGTTTAGTTAACTCGAGTAATTTTCGTCGTTATAATTAATTTCCATCGTTAGTTTTCTATTAGTTTAGTTAATCACAAATTCTCAACCAAGGCTCTTTATAACAGTTTAGAGTTTTTATAACTAATAAGAATCTAATCGCTTCCATGTGGATTCAATATTTCAATCGTTACCTCCCTAGCTATATTAGTTAGAGTCGTTCGGTTATTTTTGAGAGGTGTGTGATATCCTGCATCATTGTTGTTTTAGCTATGAGTGTAGATGATATAATTTAGGTATAGATTTTTCTACATAATGCCCCTGAATTATTAGAATTTCGACATTATGCTGTTCCAAATTAAAACTTTCGCATGATGCCCCTAAAGTTCATTAAGTTACTAAGCCGACATAATAAAGCTATTCATCTTTAATTAAATTTCAAATATGAAGTTGTTGATTTACATTGCAAGTTGTTAATCGAAAAGTAACTTATTGCCTAGGGTTGGAGAGAGCTTTAAAGAATCGAATATCACACATTGACACATAGCCCATAATTGTTTAAATATTACAAGATTGTTGCGCGCACAACTACATATATACAATATAGAATATACAATATAGTAATATACATATGGGGGAAAATTGAAGCATATTTTACACTATGAGAGAATAACTTATAATATCTGATATATTCATTAATTCATTTAGAAGTTATTTTGATTTTGAAATTTAAAGGTAGTTATTTTTAATTACATTCTTAAGTTTAAGTTAGAAAAAAAAATCTCAATAAGTGAGAGGGGTATTTGGATCAAGTGAAATTTATCAACCAAAACCCTCCTTTTCACTTATAGATAACATTAATATGTAGTCACATCACTCACGTGCTCAAAATTATACTTATTGTCAACAGTCGCTCATAGTATATTCTGTGGTATATATCAAATAGTGAGTAGATCCTCTTCGATAATTATTTGACATAATTCATCATTTTAGAATTATAGTCACGATGTGTAATCAGTTTATCATGGAACTAAATAATTATCCCATCTCCACTCAAAATGGCTTGATCATTAATAATTTGTAGCTTTCATTAAATCTTAGGGCACCACAATTGCAAAATAAATTCATTTTTGGGTGCAATAGTGAAAATAGAAATTGGCTACTAAATAAAAGACAAAAGAATATCAATTGAAGATGAAGGATTATATTGTTGGATGGTCCATCGAAGAATGAAGACTTTATGACCATTCATATTAATGAAAAAACTTAGAAACCTAAACATCAATTAAGATTGTGGCCCTTGTAGCACATCTAAAAGTTATTTTTCATAGAATTATGTTATATTTTCTGATTTCTACATCCTTTTTTGATTCATTTTGTTGAGAAGTGGTGGCAACAAATTTAAATGATTACATTTCCAATAATTGTTTTCTTTTTTTTCTTTTAAAGTAATTTGTAGGCCTCCCCTCAAAAAAAAAAAAAAAAA
>PYUH01000055.1:1254538-1297410 GCA_016808085.1 Suaeda aralocaspica | reverse complement strand
GTAAAATAAAATAAAATAAATGTAGGCCTGGCTTGGCCATGAGCCCATGAGCATATCATTGATGAAAAATCAATAAATTATGAGTCACATTCAATTTGGCGACAATAGTCTCTTTCAGCTTCTATGGTCGATGTTTGACACAACATTTTTAATACTTCATTTAACATGGTATGATAATTTTGCATTGGTTCAATTTTGGTCTCTTCCCATATTGATTTGTTTGTATTGAGCAATTCCATTCTATTGATAACATTAGCTTCTTCAAAATTGTGTAATCTAATGGCTCTTATTAAATCAAGTGTAACTAACATTAGTTACACTAGAGATTAGTAGTGAAAATATGCCTTTAAGGTGCTTTCATGTATATATTATCATTATGCATCGATTTTCTCTTATTGTAAAGTAGATCTCGTCTTACACCTTGGTCTGGGTGGTCTAAAGTTAGACTTGGGTGCCTTAACAAAAACTATTATCGATCGAGACAATAAAATCAAAAAGTGAAACTAAACCTTAGCTCGCTTGCAAATTGTCTATGATCGTGCCTAATCTAGGTCCATATCAGAGGAGAGATTGATATCATAGAAGTATAGCAAGATTTCATCATAAACTAACTCCTACAATTTGGATTAGTCCACCAACTTATTAATCTAGCTAGCTTATGATGGGTGAGTCTCCCAATAAGAGTTTTTTGTATTCGATGAGTCGAACCCGATACCTCTCTTAAGCGGCACCAGCTTACCATTTGAGCCAACTCTTATTAGCTATGTACATACAACATACTACTATATATAATAAGATGATATAAACCATTTCCAAAATAAGCACCTCAAATATTTGAAGTCCCCACTTGGGCATTTTAAGTAGGAGGTTCGGCCTCTCTCTTGTCACGTTGTGGTGAAGCATCAATTACACAGGGTTTTCTACTTATAAAAGATGGATAAATTCTAGTTTACATATTAATTATACATGGCTTATTTTCTACCTATAAAAGATGGATAATTTAGCTAGTTTATTATTTGATTTGTATATTAATCAAGTGATAAATTAGGCAGGGTCCTAAAATGAATCATTGGAACTAGGGAAATTCACTCCTTGCCATACGTATTTTTATTTTTTTTGGATTTTTAAGCATATATATTTAGTTCATGAATAATGATAACTTCATGATTGTTTATGGTTTCATCAATGATGTATTAGTAAATTTATTTCATCTCACCTTTAATGTAGCAATGAATAAAAACCGTAAATAGTTAAATATCTATCACTTCGTACGGGAGCCATCCAGGGCAAGAATGAGAATCAATCCATGATCTCTTGAATCCGGAAGAGAAGCTCCTACCAAGAGAGCTATCCCTCACTCTCACATTGTATATCATTTGGAAGCAAAACAAAAAATAATTAAATAGATCATGACGACAATGCAAGTGTAAGAGGCTAAATAAGCCGTCGAATATTAATTGCCTTTTTTTTTTTTTTTAATTCGAATTGCCTTTGAATATATGAAATCAGTTTTATAGGTGTGTAATCTTGTACTAAAAGCTACAATAGGTAATAGTATATAACTATGGGAAGATTGATTTGAAGATGTTTCTATATTCAAATACGACAAATTTCGTGAGTTAAGTCAAAGCACTAGATTATGTACGTTATTATTACTTTTTTTTAATTGATGTTCAGTCATTACAATTGTGACATAGATTATCAATATTCTCGTGCACAATTTACTAAAACACGTAAAGTTAATAAATATCTCTAGAATGATTAGTGGACTTAGGGTAAAACACAAAATGAGTTATTTATTTAACTTGGTGCATGCACTAAATTTAACTTTTGTTTATGGTAAGACTTTCTTAAAGATACATGCTAGTGTCATATGTTATGTTAATTCTGATGACAATAGATCAAGAAAGAATGAGATCATGAGAGGGAGGAAATTGAACCCAATAATTACCTCCTCTTATCACCATGACTCCATCCGTTTGGTTGAATAAGGGATGATCCTTCACTCCCAATATTTTTTCATCAAATCCTTTTATTATTATTAGGGATGTAAGTTGTCGTACATAATTACACTTGATGCACACAAGAATTTTACATGCATAAGTAATCGTACTTTCTATTGGGGGGAATGCAAACAAGTACGTGAAATATAAGAATTTGAATTGGTGGATAAATGACTTAAATCAATATGATTATATGAATTCAGTGTATGCTTTGCTAGATAGATCATTTATGAGGTATTTATAATCTATCTCCAAGATATTATTTGTCAAATTAACAAGGAGAAGGAGAATCAAAGCGTCCAAAGTCCAAGAAGATTTCATTTAAAAACAATGATCAGCAATAGTAGTATCTGAATAACTCCTAAGCTCTTGTAAACTTTCAAAAAGACCCATAACCTGGAAACTATAGTTAAAATCAGGCAACTTAACTCACCAACAAGGCTAACTATCAAGCTTGCCAATAAATATATAAATAAAAAAGGAAATACAAAACATTTGCAAAACAAAATATGGCCATGAACACTTTTCAAAGAAAAAAAATTAATCGTCTAAAAAACTCATCTAAGAACAAATTCAACATCATAAAAAAACTTAACTAAGACAATTTCCAGATTTGAAGCCATCACTCACCGACCATGTGGACCATATCACAGTCTTTGCCACCACGTACCACATCATCACAAAGCTTGCCACCATCGCAACTCCTAGCCACCACTTATCCCACCACTACCCCCACGAATCCACTAAATTCGCCCACCCAAAACTCAAACCTATATTCAAATCCAGCTATCCAAATATCTAAGAACATAAGATGAGGGAAAGCCGAAAAGATCAAGTAGTTGTAAATTTGTGATTTAGTGAGATTAGAGTGTGGGAGGAGGAAAGAAGAAGGGTGCTATTAGAGTGTTGTGATCGATATAGAAACTTATGAGAAGATGATTATTTTATTTTCTATTTTCAAATTTTACTTTTTATTATATTCTTGGCTAGTTAGTTAACCTTGTTGGTGAGTTAATTATTCCATGATAAGGAATATTAATGAAATATTCTAAAGGGTACTTTTTGTAAACTATATGAATATTTAGTTAGGATTAATCTTGGAGATATCTCAGCTCTATACTCTTGTAACCCTTGATATTGAATTATGTGGTCAATGCCATAGTGAATCCAGAAATTAGCTATATGTGGGTCACTTATCATAAATTATCAAAGGCGAAAATGTTTATAGAGAAAGGGTCACTTTTTTCAATAGTATGTTGGCAACAAAAAGCAACCTTCTGAAACTTCATCAAATACATAATTTTATTATATACTTTATTTAAATAAAAAGCACATAAAATATTTTATCCACAGAATATAATTAGTTTTTTTATTCCAAAAATAATTTCCACCATGTATATCATTCTAGGACTTACAGATTTGGCACTATTCATGCACTTCACTTTTTGAAATGGGAAATTAATTCAAAAAATAAAATATTATTTTAAAGGTCTCTACCCACAGTAAACAATTTGAATCTTGTTTCCCCCTATTTTGGATCATACACCATAAATTCAACAATAGCATTAGATTTATAATTTTAGTTATGTCTATTTTGATATCATTATATACACGAGAAACATGTAATTCACATACTTTCTTTGTGTTTTATGATTTTTTTTACTCATTAGTTTCACATAAAAAAATGTGCCTAAGTTAATGGATTCAAAGTAATATGTAATGGAATAAATTGATGGAATATTCTAGAGTACAAGATTTTACTTTTTTTTAGATAAATTGAAGATCACATTATAATAAGTTAAACGGCATTTACAAAAAGATATTAGACCTAAAATAATAATACATTTTTTAACATCATTTCACTATAGCTTCGCTTCCGCCTAATTGCAGAATCATCGTGTGATTTTAGTTCAATGTCAATGCATCTTTTCCAATTGTAACCACATTTGATAGTATTGAAGGAGAAATTACAGTGTTGAAGCCCTAGATCTTCAATCCTATTGAGCAAAACTCTCTAATAAGAACACAAGCCAAAACAACATATCTCCATCAATTTCAAACCAAAATTTGAATGGAGAAAACGACCCATATGAAATGGGGAGAGAAAACCCGCAATATATGGGAAAAGAAGCCATCAACAATGGAGCAATTTATTTAAATAAAAAATAAAACTAAAGTGAAAAGAAAGATAAATAAATAAAGGGTTTGGGGCTTACCTCCATCAATCCGTCTAAAAAATAAAGATGAAAAGCAAACACTTTAAGGCAAAATACTAAGGATTTTAGGTTTTGAGGAGGAGAAAGGAAAAAGAGAGAAAAATATAAGATTTTACTTGGTAATAGCATAGCGTATGGTTGATCATTTTGAACACACAAGTATTAACTTTTTTTTTTTTTGACAATGTAACACAAGTATTAGCTTGAGCTAGGGGTTTTCATATATTAAATTGAACTTAAAAATGTGATCAGACTAAACTAACTTGAAATGATTCCAACTTGTGTTAAATTGATATAATTTTCTAGCTTGTAAGTAATGAAATCTTATAAATTCAAAATTCTATTTCACTCAATTTATTTGAAGTTGTGAACAAAAGCTTAAGATTAGGTTGAGACTTAGGAATAGTTTATAAATGTATCACGTCCCTCACATAAGAGCCTGTTGGGCTAGAAATGTGGAGTATCATGGGTCCTCCCAAACCCAGAGCTATTAATATTCCACTTGAAAGTAAAGGGTGGATGATTCGAACCCGTAACATTTGAATCACGTTAACTCTGATGCCATATTAGAGGATCAATTCAACTAAAAGCTTAAGTGGTTGGGACCTGAAAATAGTTTATATTCTTTATCACTATAAATGAACCTAGATTGATTGATCTTATGGGTTAGGTATAGGTAATGTTTGGTAACCTTTTTTACTCACCTTAAATAAGTAGGTGCTATATTTTTAAGTCATCTTAATTAAAAAGTAGTGTTTGGAGTATGAACTGAAATAAATACAAGCTCCGATTTTGAGTGTATTGAGTTGCTATTAAAGTAGCAACTATTTTTGGTGTTGAAATTTTTAACTACCTTATCAATTTAACCTGTTTCACCTACCTCGTGTCGGAGCCACATTGGTGCATGGGGGTTGACGTGACCCACCATTGCCTAGAAAAATCCTTTTATATATGTTACAACAAATAATAAATTATGAATTGATGGCCTTGTGGATAGGGATTGGGTATTGTGAGTGAGGTCACATGATCAAATCTTGAGAAAACCAAATTTATGAAATTTCATATTAATAGTTTTCTTTCTCAATTTAGCCTATTCAATTAATTTAATTGCATTTTCAAATAGCCCACTTACATTTGATTAAGTGTATACTCCTAGTTTTGTTCATTTATCTATTTTTTTAATACACTAAATTTGAATTGAAATCAATATGAACTAAACTTGAAACTAGACCAAATATTTTTTTTGGTACTCATTTTTCATATTTTTATACTTTTCTTCCTCAAATTAGCTTTTTCAATTTTACCCCTTTCTAATTCAATGGCATTTTCATAAACCTCGTTTCCATTTGATTAGAGTGGGTATACTTCATATGTTTGTTCATGTAATTTTTTAATAAAATATATTTGGATCAAAATCAATTATGAAGTAGATCTTAAAACTAGACCAAATTTTGTTGGGGGTACTTTCGTAATAATGGTGACCCACCATCTAGAAATCCTGGCTCCGCACTTGACCTACTTTATCAGTTTCAGTTTATTTTAGTTCTATTTCACCAAACACAGCCATATTAGATTAATTCACCTCTCTACAAAAGGAAGATGAATTCGAAGAATTCATACAATATGAATTAAGATTGATTCATATAATAGAATTAAGATTGATTCATTACAATATGATTAAGATTGATGGAGACTAGTAAGAGGTTAGTTAGCACCACATAATAATTTTAAATTATGGCTATAGCACCACATATATAGTCATATATGTATGTATCATGTCATACTATCTTTGAAAGCAATAACAGAATCGTAATTTCACATGCAATTATAATACTTGACATCCCTCGTTAAGATGGACCCAGCCGTCTGTGGGACCCAGCTCCAAGAGTTGAGCTGAGCCAAGCAAGAGAAGCAGGAGTAATGGCCTACCAAACATGTTTGTTGATTTGCTTCATTACTTACCAAAACAAATACAATAGACGTGGCCTTTTTCAGTTAATTTAATTTGTTCTAACAAATAAGAATACATTCTACGTCATGCATGTTAATGTTGTGTGATCCCAAACAGTTTAGGAGACACCCAATGATATATGTGGGTAATTGCTATCTAGAACCAGTAAATATGTGCAAGGAGGTCAAATATGACAACTCCCTGATGTAACGGAGTACATTGTTTATTACATCCCGTATTCCATTCTTTTGTTGTGTTTCGTTATTTTTCACATATAAAATTATGTGTGACGAGGTCTCATTGTTACATGTATTCATATTTGTTGGTCCATACATTAGTAGGCAAAAGGTCCACAGAGTTGGTAAGACAATGAAAAGTTAATTTTCAAAGATATGTCAAATGTGTATGTATCAAAAGTTCGTCAATTAACTGAATTTTTTGAGTTTAGATTAAAAAATAGATAAGAAAAAAAAAGGCCCTTAAGGAAAAAAGAGTAAAAATAACGAGATTATCAAATCATATCTTAATAAACAATTACAAAAATAAAATATATTTAATTATATCTACGAACAAATTATAAAGATTATTATTTTGGCAAATACGATTGAAACGAATCAAACAGATCCTATATGCTAGTTTTCATTATGTAATAAAACACAAGTGAGTCAAAGTTACACTAATCAATAGTCGAAAACCCTAATCTAGCAAGTAATTCTTGCCACAACGGGAACGATTATTAGTATTATTATTCTTAATTATTTTATTATTATTATTATTATTATTATATTCTTTATTATATTATATTTATTGAAGTGTTGGTTAATTAAAACTTGATTGAATTAATTAGTTAACTAAACGACATTGTCTGAGTTACATGGACGCTACATCACAATGTAAACACCTTGACCTCAAATCCACCACAATCCAATTTACATGAACCCTAAGGAAAGAAAATCCCAGCCACCCTAATTAGGGGAAATGACAACAGAAAACAAAAACAGCATTGCCATTACAAAAAGGGGTGGCTATTTTCTTTTTTTTTTTTTTCCTACAACGACCATAGATCGACGATTAAAACCCTATAAGAGAAACAGAAAATTGAAAAAAGAACAGAAATAAGTTTTTATTAAGAAATAGACGCGTAAGAAACTTCAACTGCCTAAATATGACAAATTACCTTTTAATTTAAGTAGGGGTGTATGGGGGAAAAGATGTTTTGATTGTTGTTTTGTTTTGTTTTTTGATATTTATTTTGAATCTAAAGTTAATATACTATGCTTGTCTCCAACCGTTAACCCCGAATCATTGATAAAATTTTATTTTAGGACTTCTTTCTTTCTTTTGTTTGCCTTTTTCATCAAAATTTAAATATGTGTATTATATGTTAATTAAATTTAATTGTAACAAATCGAAATGTTTAAGTTGAACCCACCTACAAATAGGAGTATTATTAGATTTTTACAGTAGATACATAAAATATTTTCATAATTGGATTAAAAAGTGTCAAATCAATTGTGAAATAATGTGAATCTTAATCTGCTTGTTGTTCAAATGATTGAGATATATTGTTTTTCACTACCGTCGGAATATGATTTCAAAAGAAACTTAATAGATCCAATAAAAGATTAATTGTGATATTGACAAGAGATATAAAATGAACATGATATTATCATAAATATATAATATATATTCATTTCGTTTTAATTTTTCACATTTTTATTTATTATAGTTGAAATGATTATTAATTTAACTGAGTATTTACTTTTTTATTACTTAATGCTATAATAGATTGTTTGTAAAAATAGAAAACAATGACAGATCGTTAATTGATAAAATATTTGTCTCAATTTGCCTCCTAATGACCAAACCGATAAATTCCTCCAAATCGCCTCTGAATGTTATCTCTAATACTAATTAAATGTCTCCCTTTACTCTCTTCTTCCAAAACCTAAATACTAAGTCTCAATCACTCCCCACCAAATCACTTTGACTACCAACAAAACCCGTCAAAATATAAATAATGATTAAATTAAAAAAAAACTAATAAATAATTCCACATATCACTAACTGTCCCCTAACTCCTAAAAGCATCACATCATCAACAAACAATATGAAACAATTACTGGTCAAATAATATTTACGGTAACTGCACTTCTTTTCTACAGAAAAACCCCCTTCCACATAACATCTACTTTTTGGTGTTCATGAATGATGTTTGTGTTTTTTTCTTCTATGTCGATATAATTTGGAGTATTACTAATGAAATTGATTTGTGTAATTGTAAGCGAATCCTTGACAAAAGATTTCAATTCAAATTATAATACGATAAATTATTATAATACCGAGTAATTAATTCCGTTTTTCAAAACATTAAATTCAAATGGATTTTCTGACATTCCATTTGAACGATACAAGGATTTAAATTCATTGGCCCAAACATATTACTATGCAAATGGATTTCTGACATGAAGTCATGCTTTGCCTGAACGTCCAAAAATTCATTTAAAAGTTCAAACACAATGAATTTCAGATTTGTGTGAAAAAGATCAGATAAAAAATAATTAGACGATTACAACAATAACGAACATAACTGAACAACAATTCATTTTTTTTTAATGTCAGAATTTGTGTGAAAAAAATTCAAAAATATTATTAGAAGATTCAACATTAGAATACATAACTGACCAAACAGTTTCATTTTTTCTGAATGTTTAGAATTAGTTTTTAAAAGTTCAGAAATAGATTACCACAACAATTAGAAGAACAAAATTGAACAATAATTCATTTTTTCTGAATGTTCAGATTATTTAAAAAAGTCAGAATAAGATTACACACCATTACAAGACATAGATAAACTGAAACAACAATTCATTTTTCTTAATGTTCAGAATTTTTATTGAAGAAGTTCAGAAATTATTAACACCAATTACAAGAGAAACTGAACAAAATCAATTTTCTGAATGTTCAAAATTTTATGAAAAAGTTCAGAAATATAATTAAAGATACAAGAAAAACATATAATATAGAAATTTAATTCTGAACACTAGTTCATTTTTTCTGAACATTTATGAATCTCATCAGATTATGCAAAATTTAGAACAATAAGTTCTGACAAAAATTAAAACTTTTTTGAACGTTATTAATGAAATTGAATGAAAAATTTGACACGAAAATTAGAGCTTACAGTTTTCGTAAAAATCTTCATGATTATGTCTTGTAGACCTTCGTCTGATTTTGTGTGTGTTGCTGATTTGATTTCGCTGATTTTTTTTGCTGAATCTGTATGATGAATTCTGGGTTCAAATTAGAGGGAGAATTGTTTGATTTTGAGAGAAGAGAGGAGGAGAGCATGAAGCTGAATTAAAAACAAAAAGGAATTTGCTATGTATATATCAGTGATTGTTGGGTATATGGAAAGTGCCTTAAAACGCGTCGTTTGTACCCGGAGCACCTAGAGGGAAGGGGCTCGGGTGTATGTAATCCAAATGTGTCAAATTCAGGCTTTAATTTTTGCATTTTCTATTCAATAACCAAAATTAGGATAAACCAATTCATCTTGTTCATCTTAAAAAACAATTGTAATTCCTTGTTTGGCTATGTACAAGACTGGTGGGATGACAGCTTTAGGATGAAATATCATGTGGTTTATAGCAAAATAGTAATAATATAAAAGGGTTTAATGTACAATTGATTCCCCACGTAAGCCCCCAACATCCCTGCCTTGTGGCCACATAGTATACGATAACCCAAATGTTAGATAAAGTAATAGTAACATAACATGTAGCCTTATAGAATTGGATGTTTTGTGATTAGGTTTTTCACATTAAATATAAATAATAAAGTGCCATGGTTACATTAGTACATGTACAAAAGGAACAGCACAAATATGTACATCTCTAGGAGGTTTGAAAACACCTATTGCTAATAATTCTTATCCCAATTGCCCGATAATTGGTTATTTTTATCGAAAAGAATAATGTTTTTTTTATTTATTACGACAACCTAACTATGGAAAAAATTATTTTATCAATTTTATATGGAGTCAAAAAATTACAAAAATATAGTAAAATAAATTATAAAAATTTGAAAATAACATATTTTTGTATTGAGATCGAAACCAAAGCCTAGCACAGGACAAATATATAGTTTATTGTATTAATGCAATATTATAATTCCCGTGGTAAATTACCCTATATCTTTTTATACAAATGCGATAAGAAATGAATCTGTCAATAATGTATCTCCAATACACTATAATTTGCTCATTTGATTAAGAATGAGCTAAAAATTAGCTTTAATAAAGTGAACATATTTTATTATATTTTTTGGCCTTGATTAGACTAACAGTGGAAAACGGTAGTTACCCATGGACATCTGTTGTACAAATTGACATAGTATTTGTTTTAATGTATATTAAAATCTTAGTTATGATTATTTACTAAGTGGCTAGTATTTTCTTCCAAATCTCCCCTGTTCAAACCACCTCGGCCTGTTTTTAAATTCGGAAGTTTTATTTAGTTATTTATATTTTTTTATTTTGGGAAACGACAAAGCCCAAATATATTGTATAACTTAATAAGTGAAATTACATCCTCTAACTCATGTGGATAGCCTCAACTCAAACCCTTGTATTCACATCAAAAGGTTTCAATGAATGAGCCTCTATGAGATGGCTTCATTAGCTTCACTATCAACTTGAACAAAGACACCAACGTCAAAAGGATTACTAAATGCAGCTCTCATATAAGCCAAGATATGTAGAGCCATTAAACCAAGCTTCTGAAGCATGCAAATTTTTATTTATTTATTTTATTTATTTCAAATGAGGCAAATCCAACAAATAAAGAAACATAAACTAAAAAAACCAAGCGTTGAGAGCCCTCCACCTAACATCCTCCTCTAAATACTACTATCCGTGTATTAACAGTTGTATCCTTCCAAAAAATATGAGCAACCTGTACTTCCAATTGACATGGTTTATTATGTATCACTGAGTTAGCTGTTGACACTTTCCCTGTCACTGCCTTTTCCCTGTCTGCAAAATTTGACACAAGCCAAAATCATCAATTGAACTCATAACCACCTCATTTGTAATTCCGAATATGGAGCATCCGAATACTGCAAGCAATCTTTTTAATATGATAATATCCTAGAAATTTTAATTATAAAGTTAAATATTTAGTTTATTCTAATTATACTAGTATAGTTCCGTGCGATGCCACGGTTGTTACAAATTGTGATTGGTTAGTTGTTAATATTGAAAACCAAAAAACTAGTTTATCAATGTTAATTTTTTTAAAAAAATTTGTAGACTATTTAATTTGTATATTATACTAATTACAAATATAGTAGTGATTATAGTATGGATGAATCATTTAAAACAATTTATATAAATTATCATATACTATGTTATATTGTTAATTATTTCATTGGATTACTCAGGAAAAATAAATTCATCTAACAATTTTATTTAAAACTTTGAAAATAACTTGTTTGTTTTTAATTTAATGTAATAAAATTTATTAATACAGATAATAATAGTAGATAAAGTTAAAATAATATTCAACTTCAAACCTGGTATAAAAAAACAGCACTAAATAATAGCTACAATTATTACTGAAGTCAAATAAAAAATTCATTGTCACCAATAGAGTTAAAGAATAATAGTGAAAAATAATATGCATGTATGTTTCTACTTAAATGCTTCAATATAAATATTTCATTGGCGATTTTTATGTAACTATAGTGTCTTTATAAACTATTGGTTTCCATGCAATATGTTTTATATTTAAATCTAAATTCAGTGTGGCAAAATTGTTATAATTTTTATAATATATTAAAATTCTGTAATTTATACATTCATTGGTTTATTTTTTAAATTGGAATCTTGTGCAAATAATTTTATAGTTGAGCATAAAATCGATTGCAAAATCATCGATATATTGTGAATATTATTAAATTTCTTATTATTAATGTAATAATAAATTAATATATCGGCCAATAATAATCATGTGAATAGTGAAATCCCATATAATTTTAACAAAATGGATACAAAAATTACAAAACTTAAAAATTTTCCTGTTTCCCTTTTAAAATAAAATGTTAGATTTTTTTTGTATTGTTGTTTTCGAATTTTCATAAGGATAAAAAGTAAATGTACACATGAAAGTTAAAAAAATAACACCAGGACAACGCCGGACCATATCGCAGGTTTGGTATATTATATACTTACATGGAGTCAAGTACTACTTGGTTAATATTAAAAATGTTGCCTTTATATATTTAGATGAAAAGAGTTTGTTGATGATGGGTAATCATTGATGAAATTGTGCTATACTATCATTGGTTTACTTTTTTGTGCTAAAAGGTTGGTATAGGTGGTGAATATAATAAAAGTCATTTACAGTATGTCTACCATACATATATTCAAATAAATACATATTTGTTTACAACTATTTTAACCAAGATATAATATAGCAAATATGATAAAAGTGCAACTGTTCAACATTCTTTATCTATTATACTTTATAATATAATGAATTTAGAATATATTTCGTTTCTAAACCTTAATAAGTGTGTCACTATGCGCAATACAAACCTTTGACTATTTTTCTTTTTTTTTCACTTTTCCAATAACTATGGAATCCCAAACATTAAGGCTCCTTGTGTACATATAAATCATGGTATTATTCATATGTACAGGTTTAGTCATCTTGTGACCATATCTTTCATATATTCTTACCGTAGCTAGCGACTACAACACAGGCTCGCAGTCAGCTTGTCCAGAGATCCATCTACTTACCATGTAAGCCCTTATTTGTATTCAAGCTAGATTTTGATTACCATAGCCCTTAATACATGGACAAGTGCAAACAATGTTGAAAATTTCTTACGTGTGTTATATTTAGAGACGACGGGATATTCAATTGGCCACCACGAATAAAAGCATTCGGCTGACATTGGTTTAGTAACAAACAAGTAGTACAACATCATCTTTACGAATTGATAAGCATGCTAGCCGAAGGTAAATCGTTGCACAAGCTCAACAAACCATAGTTATATATGGAGCACATCAGACATGACTTGGTAGCGTGGCAAAGCTTGATGGATAAAGTCGGACGTCATTGAAAATCTTGAGGTTACCGCGAACAATTAATCGTTTCTTGAATGGTAACTTTTCGGAAATACCCTGTCATCCCTTACACTCTAAACCTTAAAATCATTATATCATGTCGGCATGACGGGTTATGAACTCAACATAATGAGTTCAACCCTTCAAGTGCTTGAACATTTTCGACGTCTACACGTCTTCCTCCAATGTACATAAACATTATTTGTGCATCCTCAAAAGCCTAACTATGGAAGAGGCTAAAAATTTTCGTGTGAGAGAATCTCAACATATTGTCCCACTCTGAAGGTACTTAACATGAAGGGTGCCACTTTTTTAAGATGGCGAGTGTCTCAATTACAGCGAAGCACTCATACGCGTTAACCTCGGTCTAAACGTGACCGACGACCCTATTTGCTAGGAAAATTCACTTAAATGCACCGCATTTGCGAGAGTAATATCCATCCCTTCAAGGAGACTACACTAATTAATCGATCATAGAGCAACGGACTATTAGCATACAAACGCTTTCTAATATTGGTCTTAGAAGACGAGCTCGGATCATGATCCATGGGCTACATTACTTAAGAGTACCCACAAGCCTATCGGACGCTTTTGAGCAAGCAGACTGGGTTACTCTGATCTGAGTGTTTCGCTTGTTTACAATCGAGTCCGAATAGTCCTAGATTAGAACAAATATTGACCATCTTCAGCTAACTAAGAAGCAACAGCATTAGGTTCTGTATGCGTACATAGACTTGTGTTAAGATGTTAATAAATTTATATATTTTTTTGGTTTAACCTTATAAAATTTTGGCATATATCTATTTGTGTTTCCCCGATCATTGAGGGTTTTAGGGAATCTACAATTCACTATGTCATAAAAATCGACTTGACACATCAAGGACCGTATATTTAGGACAATACTTAATTTTTATTCTGGATAATCATTTCAATTGATAAATAACGTAAATCACTGATGATGAAAACCATTGCCATCTATATTTTTCTCACTTTTATAATATTGTCACAATAGCCAAACCTTTTTATGTTTTGATATTTTCTAAAACCCCTTTCTAAGTCTAATGTATTAGCACAACTCCATAGTAAATAACACAAGGGTGCTTTCAAGAAATAAAAACTTTTTAAAAGAAAATGTGGCGGCTAAAACGTGGTGACGCTATATTTGGCGGCTATTCATCACTCCTTTTACTCCGTGTCACCGTGTGTGGATCAGTGGTAATTCTGTTTAGTTTACTGATTTTTCACATAACTAATAGTATTACTCGTGTATTCATGTAAGAACTGTTCACGTAAACATGAGGTTACCATTCTTCTTTAAAGAAAAAGAGAATTAATTCGGGAAAATTCCTCGTACCTTTCAGTTCATCAAAATTATCATTATAATTCATTTGACCTTTATAAGTTTCAATCCATTCAGTTTTCTATCTTCGTCTTACTCCATCAAGAATACTTTCCTATATTGAACATTACATTCCAAAATTATTATCTGGTAGTTTAGTTTTTAGTATTATTTTTTTTTTTTTTATTTTTTTTTACTATTCCACTTAAATCAAGTTCTTTGAGCTCAAATGAATTGAAATAAATTAAATCAATCATGTGTTGAATCCATGAATGCAATAGTGCATTCAACTATCATACGTGTGCTTATTCTCATCAGCGTTTGTTGATCCATACTCCATTTAACGTGAGATGAAAATAAGCTCGAAACAACATAGTAGCGAATCAAGGAATTCAAACGTAAAAGGTTTGAAAAAATTTGAATTTAATACAACGTTTATATCACCATTCTCCACATAAAATGCATATATCTAGTTAAAAGGTTTTTTATGAACTTGTGAAATAGCCAACTCGATCAACAAGACACGAACCTCACCTCAACTCAAATGAAGCACTCGTAGAAATAGAAGTAATTTATAAAATTTTCATACACATGTCCTGTTTATGTTACTATTGAAAACAGGTGAAACTGAACTGAATTGAATTGATTGGATAGATTTGACTGAATTGAACTACAGTACAGTTTTGAGTAGTGATTAATTTTTTTAATTATGGATTATTAATAAGTAACGGGTTTTTTCACTATTGATTTTTAACTATAATTACAACCATGGATAACTATGATTATATGATTTTTAACTAGATTCTGAAGATGACTACTAACTAATGATTTTTAATATGAGTTTAATGATTTTAACTATGGAGTAATGACATATTAATAATATTGAGTATTAATCCACTAATAATTATGAAACAAATAGTTATTGATAGTTTATATATAGAAATAAAAATCAAAATGCGTTTTCATAATTCTGTGAATGGTAATTACATAATTTGTATAATAATATTTTTTTATGATAATTCACTTATATTTTGTTTCATTTCCTTTAATGGTATGTTTCATATTTTTTTTCATACAAATTATAATTAGATATATCAATTGTTATTTATGTTGTTACACAATCTGGATATCTATTATAGGTAGCATCTTTTTCAATCAAATCCAAACTGTAATGATATAGTAATTTAAACTTATGAAACAATGATAGGTAAGTTGTGTTAATATTAGTTTATATAATGATCGTAACATTCGGTTCTCCTAAGAATGGGCATTATTTACAATAATAAGCATGAGGTCTCTGAATAGGGGTGCATATCATAATAGCTCACCTAACTCGGATCCAGTAATACCAATCGAATTAGATGTAATCACGGTGTCTGAACCGGGCTTGACACGTTAAGAAGGCCTGTTGATCATGGGTTAGGACCTAAGTTTTAAACATACACTTAATGTCCAAGCACGAAAAATCACTAAACTTCATTAAATCACGCACACCAACACCGGAAAGTTGAAAATGTTAGGCTAGGTTGGGCGTGATGACGAATTCGTAAAAAATAACATTGCCCATGACCCGCTTTCCGCGGCCGGGTTGGGCTAGTGGGGTCGGACTAAGATTGATCAGCGGGTAATACAATGAGCCACGACAATGAAAATACGAGCCATATTATATTTATTAAGATTAATGAAAGTACAAAGTAAAAAGAACATTTCGCGCCAAAAAAAATCTCTCCTCGTCATTAAACTCGTGGAATCGTGACAACTTCTATTTTCTCTAACGATAATAGCTCACCTCAACCACCCTCATTCTCCATTTCTCTACGCACAACTCCTGTTCTCTAACCAAATTATAAAAGAAAAAAAAAAACCGAACTTTCTGTTTTATCCCACAAAAAAAAAAAAATACAAAAACCCGACAAAAAAACCCCAGAAGGAAAAAAAACGCCAAAAAGAAGATTTCAGGCTGATATAATTGCAATCTGTGGTTTAGATTTCAAAAAAAAAAAATTAAATTAAAAAAGTTACAATTTCCATTTTATTCGCCATTAAAAAAAAGATAAAAACAGAGTAAAAGAAAGAAGTAGATGGTGAGAGAGGTAGAATAGCAAGAGAGGTAAGGAAATGCGCTTAGGCAAATATTTACTTGGAACGTTTTGGTGAAGGTATTTGGCAGAAGTTAATTTGCTACAAATATGGAAATGGTAATTCTTTTTGCTGTTAAAATCTTGGCCTGGTGAAGAAGAAGATCTTTATCTCAACGATCACTGATCAGGTTTTTTAATATTTGATTTTGATTTTTACCTTTTTTTTTGTTTTAATTGAATTGGGTATTTTTTGTTTTTGATTTGTTCTAAATTTGGGGGATTAATTTTCTGGGGTTTTCAAATTGTTTTTTTTAATTATCTATTTTTTTTAATTTTGCAATTTGAATGTGGATTGATTAAATTTGGATTTGGGATGATATCTTTTTTTGTTTTGTTGAGCGATTAAAAGAGAAATTGCCACTTTGAAGCTTCTGAAACATGCCCAATATTGGCAGATTATACGAGGTAATTAAATTAGGTAGATTAGCTTTTTGGCTTGTTATGGAATATCTCTAATTAATTTTTTTCTCATTGGACCGTACTTTTTATTTGTTATGAACTAAAAAGTGGAAAAGTAAAGATTATCTAAGTAATGGATACTTAGTTTAAATTGTTTGGTCGTTTTGATTTCTTTCTTGTTCTTATCAACTCTTCTTTTCTTTTGTACTTCTATTGTTGTTTTTTTTTTTTTTTGGATTAAATGTAAGTTTGGTCATGTTGTCATTCCTTTTAGCATCACATTAAAGGAATAAAACTTTCTTAGAATGAGTCAACTATTCAAGATGTTCCAAATTTTATTATAGCCAAGTCAACAATGTGAAATATTTTTGTTGAATATGAAAAACTTTAAGTTTCTATTTATTGCATGAATTAAAGCACTTTTTTTTTTTTTTTTTTTTTTTGTTTTGTGTTGATGACATTTACCATTGTATCTTCTATTTGATAAGTTTCCTTTTGTTGGGTGTTAAATTTGTTATCGATAGAAAAGGTTATTAGCCAAATCTTTTTAGTTTTCGTCACCATTTGAAGTTTATAACACGGAGATCAACTTTTTATAATTTTTTGATTGATGGAATGAATGCGACTTTGTAACGATTTACGAAAATAACCACTATAGACGTAAAGAAACTTACACATCCACAGGGCCACACCCAACCCCTTAGAGGTAACCCACTTGTACCCTACACACTTGGAGCTATAAACACAAATCCTTAACCATAAAGTCATTTCAACGACATTAATAGTTACTGTACATTGATGTTAGTGACGTCCAATATTTATTCCAAAGCACAAAAAAAAAAACTGGTGGTAATATCAAGAGTTGATTAATAAACTTAATTACAGAACATGAATGTTTGTGACCATAAATAGAGCTATTAGTTTTGTGAATACCCAAAATATCAATATTTGTAAATGATTATTGAAGACATTCAAAGGTGTTGTTTGCCTATAAATATGGCAACAAATTTGACAATTCAATTCATCTTTTAATATGGAGCCCTCTTTAAAAAATTTAAGTTATTCCAAACTTTTGTTTTAAATCTGCATATATTAAATCGCCTGGCAAAACCACATAAATCTTAAATTTTATAAAGCCTAAGTGTTGAAATGATCAATTCAATAGTTCAATAACCCCCCCCCCCCCCGCCCCCCCCCACCCATGGTGCGCTTTGTTTCTCATTGCTTGAATAAACTCCAAATGTCCCACCTTAATTAATTTAAAGCTTGAGTGATTCATTTTTCTCTTAGGCTTTTGGGACTTGTTAAACCAGTGATTTTAGCTTAATGGAGTGATAAATGTAGTATGTCATGTTTCTTTGTGTGATTTGAATTTCTTTTATTGTTTTATAATTACTAACAAGTCTTTTAACTGTTGAACTGAGGTGTTTACTGGTTAGGAATGTGGAGGAGCCAAATTGATACATAAGTAATTTAGGAAAATGACACTGTAAGCATGTTTTTCTCCCACTTTTTGGCCCATTTATCATTATTAAATTTTCTTATAAAACAACACTAAGTATAGAAGTATATTCTTAACCTAAAATGAAATATACTCTCTCATAGAACTACTAACGGGGTATATTGTGTGATATATAAACTATTCATTTGTTGGCAAGTAAACGATTACAGAGGTAGTACTTCATTAATTTTAGCTCAAACCTCTGTTACTCTCCACTGGTATTGATCTTTCATCAAAGTTAAAAACAAAACATTTTTGATCACTAAATCACGAGATGTGTCTTTCAAATCGAGTCTTCATCGGGAATTGTTTGTAGCGACTGGAATTCTAGATGGACAAAAGAAATCTCATACTTTACGAAACCTAATTGTAGTTGACCGGTCTAATCGTCTAACTTATAATTAATTCACTAAAAATCTTTCACAAGTAGTAGCTCGTGTCACCTTATAATTTGCCCTTAGTTGTTGGGGAATTGATAAATAATGCCTACATCATAGACGTAATTACTTCAATCTGTGCTACCAAATCTCTAACCTATATCCATGTGGATTCACATTTGTATCTTAACTTTCACAAGAATTACTTGTAAAAAAGCGCTCTCATTTTCATTAACTAGTTAATTATTGGTATTCTTTAGATAAGTGTTTTTGGCCACAGTAGATATACCCCTATCCGGCTAATGTCTAACAAGTGGTAAATGATTATATGACCTTTTATAGTACTTCTACTACATGGTAACTTTCTCTTCTGCTGACCGTCTAAAAGTGACCACAATTTTGTTGTGACTACTCCTTAACCGTGTTTTGGGATAAATTAGAGTGTGGTTTTGTGTAACACAAATCTTAAAAGATAAACATCATTATATTCCTTAGTTCTTATCTTTATGTATTGTCACGGCCTTTTTACATTAGAAAACCCATATAATCAAAATTCATTGATTAATAATAACCTTATTAGGATCTCAAAGAATCACAAAAATATATACATTTTATTTGGGGGTTTCGACAGTTGACTAGATAACAATGACTCTCTTTATTTGGTATGTTCCTAAAAATGATCATTTGTTTAGGTTATGATAATTATAACTTGATTTTTCAATCCTATTAGTTGTTTTTTTTTTTCCAATATTTTATATAGTCTTCCTTTTTAGTGTAATAATAAGATCGATTAGTGCTTAGTGCATGTTCGATTAGGGTGATTCGAGCCAGTTTTAAGTTCGGTTGATTTACCCTCCACCAACCCCCAATTAGTGCGAGTTACGCTATGTGAATCCAATGATATGACACCAATTCGATATCAATTTCTTAAATGGAGTATCTTTTTTCTAACATGTTTGCATTCCAAGAGTAAATACTTTTATATAAAGTTATTAGCTAATTGGGGGTTGGGACAGCTAAACCTGATTAAGGATGTACAGCCTTGTATTAGCCGGAAAAAGGTTTTTTAAAGCAAAACATCATTTTGTTAATGAGCAATCTTTCAATTGTCTTAGAGTGGGTCCACCTTTAGACGCTAGGAATCCGTTCTGTTTAATAAAAGTGAATAAGAAATTGAGGCTCTAAGACCTGTGATCTCAATTAGGGGGGGGGGTGTCTTTTGTTGTGAAACTGTCGTTTTATTGATCATTGTCAAGTTGTGTGTGAGTTTGAAATTTTCTTTGTATTGGCATGACAGCAATAAATTCCATCTATAATTAATCATGAAGCCCAATAGTATGATTTTTAGTTATACAAAGAAATTTGTGGGTCCTTTCATATCTAAGTGGCCTTTTTATATTCTTATACACTTGCCTACCAAATTGATTTTTATGTCTTCCGCTTGTTTTTTATTACTCGAAGTAGTCATGTTGTAGATATGGTTTTATTGAGATGATAAAATAGTACAGATGATAATCAATATCATCTCTGCACGAATTAATTGTAAATCAAACAACGCGTAGCTTATTTAGAGGTATAAATAATGTTTTTTTCATATCAATTGTATATTGAAGTTAGGGAATGACAAGTTGTCTATTGAACAAAATAGTTAATTATTGCTTATGACATTTGATTTGGGAGGGGGGCAGTCGTTATTGTTATGGCATTATATTTTTTTTTAATTTAATTACTTGGGCAACTCATGAAATGTGAAAGTGGTACTGCTTGGTTTATGATGCGTCCATGGTGGGTTCTATTCTTTTAATATTATGGAAATGGCAATATCCTAATGTGTTGCTTTTGTGGTGTCATAACTCATATGGCATATTGGGCTCCAGTGGACATTGCCGTCCCATAGATGAAAAATTGTGGGTAGGGACTTGCTTGGAATTGATACTCTGCGATTCAACCTCCATATCATAACATTTAGTATTATAGGTATAATTAATATGAGATGAGGGTAGATAAGAATAAATTAGCTCGGCTTGTTGTGAGATGGAATACAGGTGGCAGTTCAGAATTAATTTGTTAAAATCGTACTACGTATTACAGATAAATGGGTTTGGGTAACCCAATAAAGAGGTGCAGAGTCAAATCAGTCCACAAATTCAATGAGGTTTCATCTTTAAACCAATTGATAATAAGAGGAGTAAGAAACTAATATGATCTCTCCTTTTCGTTTGATATGAAAAAAACTCACAAGTGGAGTTTTACACCAAAAAAAATAGAGGTTTGATAACATGCTCCCTAGCCCATACATTGTGTTTGACTAATCTAACTCAAAAAATTGTGGCTGTGGGTGTGCAAAAATATTAGTTTTTCATGAAATTTAATTGTGGATATTTGGTTTTATGGTCAAATTGACAATCAATCTGTACTATGATTTTTTTTTCTTTTGGAGTCAAAATCCTACAATGAGTGATTGATTTATCTGAGAACAAGTGGTGATAGAAGTGTGAACATTTTATGTCATTATATGGGTGGGGGACAGTAGCTACTAATTAATCAAAGAGTGAAAAGCCTCCCCTCAAAAAAAAAAAAAAAAAAAGTAAAATAAAATAAAATAAATTGTAGGCCTTGCTTGGCCATGAGCCCATGAGCATATCAATTGATGAAAAATCAATAAATTATGAGTCACATTCAATTTGGCGACAATAGTCTCTTTCATGCTTCTATGGTCGATGTTTGACACAACATCTTTAATACTTCATTTTAACATGGTATGATAATTTTGCATTGGTTCAATTTTGTGTCTCTTCCCATATTGATTTGTTTGTATTGAGCAATTCCATTCTATTGATAACATTAGCTTCTTCAAAATTGTGTAATCTAATGGCTCTTATTAAATCAAGTGTAACTAACATTAGTTACACTAGAGATTAGTAGTGAAAATATGCCTTTAAGGTTGCTTTCTATGTATATATTATCATTATGCATCGATTTTCCTCTTATTGTAAAGTAGAATCTCGTCTTACACCTTGGTCTTGGGTGGTCTAAAGTTTAGACTTGGGTGCCTTAACAAAAACTATTATCGATCGAGACAATAAAAATCAAAAAGTGAAACTAAACCTTAGCTCGCTTGCAAATTGTCTATTGATCGTGCCTAATTCTAGGTCCATATCAGAGGAGAGATTGATATCATAGAAGTATAGCAAGATTTCATCATAAACTAACTCCTACAATTTGGATTAGTCCACCAAACTTATAATCTAGCTAGCTTATGATGGGTGAGTCTCCCAATAAGAGTTTTTTGTATTCGATGAGGCTCGAACCCGATACCTCTCTTAAGCGGCACCAGCTTATCATTTGAGCCAACTCTTATTAGCTATGTACATACAACATACTACTATATATAATAAGATGATATAAATACCATTTCCAAAATATAAGCACCTCAAATATTTGAAGTCCCCACTTGGGCATTTTAAGTAGGAGGTTCGGCCTCTCCTTCTTGTCACGTTGTGGTGAAGTATCAATTACACAAGGGTTTTCTACTTATAAAAGATGGATAAATTCTAGTTTACATATTAATTATACATGGCTTATTTTCTACCTATAAAAGATGGATAAATTTTAGCTAGTTTATTATTTGATTTGTATATTAATCAAGTGATAAATTAGGCAGGTCCTAAAATGAATCATTGGAACTAGGGATAATTCACTCCTTGCCATACGTATTTTTATTTTTTTTTGGATTTTTTAAGCAATATATATTTAGTTCATGAATAATGATAACTTCATAATTTGTTTAATGGTTTTCATCAACGATGTATTAGTAAATTTATTTCATCTCACCTTTAATGTAGCAATGAAATAAAACCGTAAATAGTTAAATACCTATCACTTCGTACGGGAGCCACCAGGGCAAGAATGAGAATCAATCCCATGATCTCCTGAATCCGGAAGAGAAGCTCCTACCAAGAGAGCTATCCCTCACTCTCACATTGTATATCATTTGGAAGCAAAACAAAAAATAATTAAATAGATCATGACGACAATGCAAGTGTAAGAGGCTAAATAAGCCGTCGAATATTAATTGCCTTTTTTTTTTTTTTTAATTCGAATTGCCTTTTGAATATCATGACAAATCAGTTTTATAGGTGTGTAATCTTGTACTAATTAAGCTACAATAGGTAATAGTATATAACTATGGGAAGATTGATTTGAAGATGTTTCTATATTCAATATACGACAAATTTCGTGAGGTTAAGTCAAAGCACTAGATTATGTACGTTAATTATAGCTTCTTTTTTTTTTTTTTTAATTGATGTTCAATGTCATTACAATTTGTGACATAAGATTATTCATAATATTCTCGTGCACAATTTACTAAAACACGTAAAGTTAATATCTTCTATAAGACCTAATTTTAAGATTTAGGACGTAAAACACAAAATGAGTTATTTATTTAACTTGGTGCATGCACTAAATTTAACTTTTGTTTATGGTAAGACTTTCTTAAAGATACATGCTAGTGTCATATTGTTATGCTTAATTCTGATGACAATAGATCCAAAGTAAAGGAATGAGATCATGAGAGGGAGGAAATTGAACCCCAATAATTACCTCCTCTTATCACCATGACTCCATCCGTTTTTGGTCTGAATAAGGGATGATTCCTTCACTCTCCAATATTTTTTCATCAAATCCTTTTATTTAATTATTAGTGGATGTAAGTTGTCGTACATAATCTACACTTGATGCACACAAGAATTTTACATGCATATAAGTAATCCGTGCTTATTTCTATTGGAGGGGGAATGCAACACAAGTACGTTGAAATATAAGAATTTGAATTGGTGGATAAATGACTTAAATCAATATGATTATATGAATTCAGTGTATGCTCTTGCTAGATAGATCATTTATGAGGTATTTATAATCTATCTCCAAGATATATTATTTGTCAAATTAACAAGGAGAAGGAGAATCAAACTGGTCCATAAGTCCAAGAAGATTTCATTCTAAAAACAATCGATCAGCAATAGTAGTATCTGAATAACTCCTAAGCTTGTAAACTATTTCAAAAAGACCCATAACCTGGAAACTATAGTTAAAATGCAGGCAACTTAACTCACCAACAAGGCTAACTAATCAAGCTTGCCAATAAATATATAAATAAAAAAGGAAAATACAAAACATTTGCAAAACAAAATATGGCCATGAACACTTTTTAAAAGAAAAAAAATTCAATCGTCTAAAAAACTCATCTAAGAACAAATTCAACATCATAAAAAAACTTAACTAAGAACATATTTCCAGATTTGAAGCCATCACTCACCGACCATGTGGCACACTATCACAGTCTTTTGCCACCACGTACCACATCATCACAAAGCTTGCCACCATCGCAACTCCTAGCCACCACTTATCCCACCACTACCCCCACGAATCCACTAAATTCGCCCACCCAAAACTCAAACCTATATTCAAATCCAGCTAATCCAAATATCTAAGAACATAAGATGAGGGAAAAGCCGAAAAGATCAAAGGTAGTTGTAAATTTGTGATTTAGTGAGATTAGAGTGTGGGAGGAGGAAGAAAGAAAGGGTGCTATTAGAGTGTTTGATCGATATACGAAACTTATGAGAAGATGATTATTTTATTTTCTATTTTTCAAATTTTACTTTTTATTATATTCTTGGGCTAGTTAGTTAACCTTGTTGGTGAGTTAATTATTCCATGATAAGGAATATTAATAAAATATTCTAAAGGGTACTTTTTGTAAACTATATGAATATTTAGTTAGGATTATATCTTGGAGATATCTCAGCTCATATACTCTTGTAACCCTTGATATATGAATTATGTGGTCAATGCCATAGTGAATCCAGAAATTAGCTATATTGGGGTCACTTATCATAAATTTATCAAAGGCGAAAATGTTTATATAGAAAGGGGTCACTTTTTTTTCAATAGTATGTTGGCAACAAAAAAGCAACCTTCTTGAAACTTCATCAAATACATAATTTTATTATATTACTTTATTTAAATAAAAAGCACATTAAAATAATTTTATTCCACAGAATATAATTAGTTTTTTATTCCAAAATAATTTCCACCATGTATATCATTCTAGGACTTACAGATTTTGGCACTATTCATGCACTTCACTTTTTGAAATGGAGAAATTAATTCAAAAATAAAATATTATTTTAAAGGTCTCTACTCCACAGTAAACAATTTGAATCCTTTGTTCCCCCTATTTTTGGATCATACACCATAAATTCATACAATAGCATTAGATTTATAATTTTAGTCTATGTCTATTTTGATATCATTATCATACACGAGAAACATGTAATTCACATCACTTTCTTTGTGTTTTTATGATTTTTTTTACTCATTTAGTTTCACATAAAAAAATGTGCCTAAGTTAATGGATTCAAAGTAATATGTAATGGAATAAATTGATGGAATATTCTAGAGTACAAGATTTTACTTTTTTTTTAGACAAATTGAAGATCACATTAATAATAAGTTAAACGGCATTTACAAAAAAGATATTAGACCTAAAATAATAATACATTTTTTAACATCAATTTCACTAATAGCTTCGCTTCCGCCTAATTGCAGAATCATCGTGTGATTTTAGTTCAATGTCAATGCATCTTTTCCAATTGTAACCAACATTTGTATAGTATTGAAGGAGAAATTACAGTGTTGAAGCCCTAGATCTTCAATGCTATTGAGCAAAACTCTCCAATAAGAACACAAGCCAAAACAACATATCTCCATCAATTTCAAACCCAAAAATTTGAATGGAGAAAACGACCCATATGAAATGGGAAGAGAAAACCCGCAATATATGGGAAAAGAAAGCCATCAACAATGGAGCAATTTATTTAAATAAAAAATAAAACTAAAAGTGAAAAAGAAAGATAAATAAATTAAAGGGTTTGGGGCTTACCTCCATCAATCCGTCTAAAAAATAAAGATGAAAAGCAACACTTTAGGCAAAATACTAAGGATTTTAGGATTTTGAGGAGGAAGAAAGGAAAAAGAGAGAAAAATACAAGATTTNACCCTTGATATATGAATTATGTGGTCAATGCCATAGTGAATCCAGAAATTAGCTATATTGGGGTCACTTATCATAAATTTATCAAAGGCGAAAATGTTTATATAGAAAGGGGTCACTTTTTTTTCAATAGTATGTTGGCAACAAAAAAGCAACCTTCTTGAAACTTCATCAAATACATAATTTTATTATATTACTTTATTTAAATAAAAAGCACATTAAAATAATTTTATTCCACAGAATATAATTAGTTTTTTATTCCAAAATAATTTCCACCATGTATATCATTCTAGGACTTACAGATTTTGGCACTATTCATGCACTTCACTTTTTGAAATGGAGAAATTAATTCAAAAATAAAATATTATTTTAAAGGTCTCTACTCCACAGTAAACAATTTGAATCCTTTGTTCCCCCTATTTTTGGATCATACACCATAAATTCATACAATAGCATTAGATTTATAATTTTAGTCTATGTCTATTTTGATATCATTATCATACACGAGAAACATGTAATTCACATCACTTTCTTTGTGTTTTTATGATTTTTTTTACTCATTTAGTTTCACATAAAAAAATGTGCCTAAGTTAATGGATTCAAAGTAATATGTAATGGAATAAATTGATGGAATATTCTAGAGTACAAGATTTTACTTTTTTTTTAGACAAATTGAAGATCACATTAATAATAAGTTAAACGGCATTTACAAAAAAGATATTAGACCTAAAATAATAATACATTTTTTAACATCAATTTCACTAATAGCTTCGCTTCCGCCTAATTGCAGAATCATCGTGTGATTTTAGTTCAATGTCAATGCATCTTTTCCAATTGTAACCAACATTTGTATAGTATTGAAGGAGAAATTACAGTGTTGAAGCCCTAGATCTTCAATGCTATTGAGCAAAACTCTCCAATAAGAACACAAGCCAAAACAACATATCTCCATCAATTTCAAACCCAAAAATTTGAATGGAGAAAACGACCCATATGAAATGGGAAGAGAAAACCCGCAATATATGGGAAAAGAAAGCCATCAACAATGGAGCAATTTATTTAAATAAAAAATAAAACTAAAAGTGAAAAAGAAAGATAAATAAATTAAAGGGTTTGGGGCTTACCTCCATCAATCCGTCTAAAAAATAAAGATGAAAAGCAACACTTTAGGCAAAATACTAAGGATTTTAGGATTTTGAGGAGGAAGAAAGGAAAAAGAGAGAAAAATACAAGATTTTACTTGGTAATAGCATAGCGTATGAGTTGTATCATTTTGAACACACAAGTATTAACTTTTTTTTTTTTTTTTGACAATGTAACACAAGTATTAGCTTGAGCTAGGGGTTTTCATATATTAAATTGAACTTAAAAATGTGATCAGACTAAACTAACTTGAAATGATTCCCAACTTTGTTAAAATTGATATAATTTTCTTAGCTTGTAAAGTAATGAAACTCTTATAAATTCAAAATTCTATTTCACTCAATTTTATTTTGAAGTTTGTGAACAAAAGCTTAAGATTATGGTTGAGACTTAGGAATAGTTTATAAACTGTATCACGTCCCTCACATAAGAGCCTGTTGGGCTAGAAATGTGGATGTATCATGGGTCCTCCCAAACCCATAGCTAATTAATATTCCACTTGAAAGTAAAGGGTGGATGATATTCGAACCCGTAACATTTGAATCACGTTAACTCTGATGCCATATTAGAGGATCAATTCAACTAAAAGCTTAAGTGGTTGGGACCTGAAAATAGTTTATATTCTTTATCACTATAAATGAACCTAGATTGATTGATCTTATGGGTTAGGTATAGGTAATGTTTGGTAACCTTTTTTACTCACCTTAAATAAGTAGGTGCTATATTTTTAAGTCATCTTAATTAAAAAGTAGTGTTTGGAGTATGAACTGAAATAAATACAAGCTCCGATTTTGAGTGATATTGAGTTGCTATTTAAAGTAGCAACTTATTTATGGTGTTGAAATTTTTAACTACCTTATCAATTTAACCTGTTTCACCTACCTCGGTGTCGGAGCCACATTGGTGCATGGTGGTTGACGTGACCCACCATTGCCTAGAAAAATCCTTTATATATGTTACAGCAAATAATAAATTATGAATTGATGGCCTTGTGGATAGGTGATTGGGTATTGTGAGTGAGGTCACATGATCAAATCTTGAGAAAACCAAATTTTATGAAATTTCATATTTTAATAGTTTTCTTTCTCAATTTAGCCTATTCAATTAATTTAATTGCATTTTCATATAGCCCACTTACATTTGATTAAAATGTATACTTCATATGTTTGTTCATTTATCTATTTTTTTTAATACACTAAATTTTGAATTGAAATCAATTATGAACTAAACTTGAAAACTAGACCAAATATTTTTTTTGGTACTCAACTTTTTCATATTTTTATACTTTTCTTCCTCAAATTAGCTTTTTCAATTTTTACCCCTTTCTAATTCAATGGCATTTTCATATACCTCGTTTCCATTTGATTAGAGTGTGTATACTTCATATGTTTGTTCATTTGTAATTTTTTAATAAAATATATTTTGGATCAAAATCAATTATGAAGTAGATCTTAAAACTAGACCAAATTTTTTTTGGGGTTACTTTCGTAATTAATGGTGACCCACCATCTCAGAAATCCTGGCTCCGCCATTGACCTACTTTATCAGTTTCAGTTTTATTTTAGTTCTATTTCACCAAACACAATCATAATTTAGATTAATTCACCTCTCTACAAAAAGGAAGATGAATTCGAAGATTCATACAATATGAATTAAGATTGATTCATACAATATGAATTAAGATTGATGGAGACTAGTAAGGAGGTTAGTTAGCACCACATATAATTTTAAATTATGGCTATAGCACCACATATATAGTCATATATGTATGTATCATGCTCATAATATCTTTGAAAGCAAATAACAAGACTCGTAATTTTCACATGCAATTATAATACATTGACATCCCTCGTTAAGATGGACCCAGCCGTCTGTGGGACCCAGCTCCAAGAGTTGAGCTGAGCCAAGCAAGAGAGCAGGAGTAATGGCCTACCAAACATGTTGTTGATTTGCTTCATTACTTACCAAAACAATATCAATTAGACGTGGCCCTTTTTCATTTAATTTAATTTGCTTCTAACAAATAAGAATACATTCTACGTCATGCATGTTAATGTTGTGTGATCCCAAACAGTTTAGGAGACACCCAATGATATATGTGGGTAATTGCTAATCTAGAACCAAGTAATCTATGTGCAAGGAGGTCAAATATGACAACTCCCTTGATGTTACGGAGTACATTGTTTATACTTATCCCGTATTTCCATTCTTTTGTTGTGTTCGTTTATTTTTACATTATAAAATTATGTGTTAGACGGTCTCATTGTTAATGTATCATATATTGTTGGTCCATACATTAGTTAGGCAAAAGGTCACAAGAGTTTGGTAAAGACAATGAAAAGTTAATTTTCAAAGATATGTCACATGTGTATGTATCAAAATGTTCGACAAATTAACTTGAATTTTTTGAGTTTAGATTAAAAAATAGATAAGAAAAAAAAAGCACCTTAAGGAAAAAAGAGATAAAAATAAGAGATTATCAAATTCATATCTTAATAAACAATTACAAAAATAAAATATATTTAATTATATATACGAAAAAATTATAAAGATTATATATTTGGAAAGTATAGATTGAAACGAATCAAACATGATCCTATATGACTATGTTTTTCATTATGTAATAAAACACCAAAGTGAGTCAAAGTTACACTATCAATAGTGCCGAAAACCCTAATCTAGCAAGTAATTTGCAACGGAACGATTATTATTATTATTATTATTATTATTATTATTATTATTATTATTATTATTATTATTATTATTATTATTATTATTATTATTGAAGTGTTGGTTAATTAACTTGATTGAATTAATTTAGTTAACTAAAACTTTAATTATTTGAGTTACAACCATCACAATGTAACAGCCTATAGGAACTCAAATCACCACATCCCAATTTATCATTGAAACCCTAAGAAAGAAAATCTCCATCACCCTAAATTAGGGGAAAATGAACAAAGAAACAAAAAGAGCATTGCCATTACAAAAAGGGGTGGATATTTTTCTTTTTTTTTTTTTTCCTAAACGACCAATAGATCTAGATTAAAACCCTATAAGAGAAGAAGAAATTTGAAAAAAGAAAGAAAATAAGTTTTTAATTAAGAAATATGACGCAGTAAATAAAACTTCATACTGCATAAATATGACAAAATTAATCGTATAACTATATCAATACCAACTAGCTTTGGTCTCCAAGCGTTAACCCGAATCATTTGATAAAATTTTATTTTAGGACTTCTTTCTTTTGTTTTGCCTTTTTCATCAAAATTTAAAATAGTGTAATTATATGTTAATTAAATTTAATTTTGTAACAAATCGAAATGTTAAGTGAACATACAAATAGGAGTATTATTATGAGATATTTACAGTAGATAATCATAAAATATTTTATAATTGCGATTAAAAAGTTTCAAATAATTGTGAATATAATGTGAATTTAATATGCTTGTTGTTAAAATGATTGAATATATGTTTTACACTACCGTCGGATATATGATTTCAAAAGAAACTTAATAGATCCAAATAAAAGATTAATTGTGATATTGACAAAGAGATAAAATGAACATGATATTATCATAAAATATATATATATATATATTCAATTCGTTTTAATTTTTCACATATTTTATTTATTATAGTTGAAAATGAATTATTAATTTAACTGAGTTATTACTTTTTTATGATCTAAATGCTATAATAGATTGTTGTGAAAAAATAGAAAACAATGACAGATAGCTTAATTGATAAAATATTTGTCTCATATTTGCCTCCTAATGACAAAACCGATAAATCCTCCAAATCGCCTCTGAATGTTATCTCTAATACTAATTTAAATGTATCCCTTTACTCTCCTTCTTCCAAAACCTAAATACTAAAGTCTCAATCACTCCCCACCTAAATCACTTTGAACTACAACAAAACCCCCGTTCAAAATATAAATAATGATAAAATTAAAAAAAAAACTAAATAAATAAATTCCACATAATAACTAACCGTACCCCTAATCTCCTAAAATCATCACATCACTTACAAACAATATGAAACAATTACTGGTCAAATAATATGTACGGATAACTGCACTTCTTTTCTACAAGAACATAACCCACCTTCCACATACATCTACTTTTTGGTGTTCATAATGATGTTTGTGTTTTTTTCTTCTATGTCGATGAATAATTTGGAGTAATTACTAATGAAATTGATTTGGTAATTGTAAGCGATATCCCTTTGACAAAGATTTCAATTCAAATTATAATATCGAGTAATTTATTATAATACCGAGTAATTAATTCAGTTTTTCAAAACATTAAATTCAAATGGATTTCTGAATTCCATTTGAACGTACAAATGGATTTTAAATTCATTAGCCAAAACATATTATATGCAAATGGAATTTCTGAACATTAAGTCAGTTTTTCTGAACGTTCAAAAATTCATTTAAAAAGTTCAGAACACAAATGAATGTTCAGAATTTGTGTGAAAAAGATCAGAAAAAAATAATTAGAAGATTACAACAATTACAAGAACATAACTGAACAACAATTCATTTTTTCTGAATGTTCAGAATTAGTTTTAAAAAGTTCAGAAATAAGATTACACCAATTAGAAGAACAAATTGAACAATAATTCATTTTTTCTGAATGTTCAGAATTTATTTAAAAAAGTTCAGAAATAAGATTACACCAATTACAAGATAAAACTGAACAACAATTCATTTTTCTGAATGTTCAGAATTTTTATGAAGAAGTTCAGAAATAAGATTACACCAATTACAAGAGAAAACTGAACAACAATTCAATTTTTCTGAATGTTCAAAATTTTTATGAAAAAGTTCAGAAATATAATTAGAAGATCACAAGAAAACATATTAATATAGAAATTTAATTTCTGAACACTAGTTCATTTTTTCTGAACATTTATGAATCTTCATCAGCATATATGCAAAATTTCAGAACAATAATTTCTGAACAATAATTAAAACTTTTTGAACGTTTATTAAATGAAATTATGAAAAATTTGACGAAAATTAGAGCTTACAGTTTTCTGTAAAATCTTCATTGATTATTTCTTGTAGACCTTCGTCTGATTTTGTGTTGTTTTGAATTGTATTTCGCTGATTTTTTGCTGAATCTGTCATGATTGAAATTCTAGGGTTTCAAATTAGAGAGAGAATTGTTTTGATTTTGAGAGAAAGAAGAGAGAGAATGAAGGATGAATTAAAAAAAAAAAGGAATTTGCTATGTATATATAGCAGTGGTTGTTGGAGTATAAGGAAAGTGCCTAAAACGCGTCGTTTTGTACCCGGAGCACCTAGAGGAAGGTGCTCCGGGTGTATGTAATCCAAATTGTCAAATTCAGGCATTTAATTTTTGCATTTTATATTCAATAACCAAAATTTAGATTAAAACCAATTCATCTTGTTCATCTAAATAAACAATTGTAATTCCTTGTTTGGCTATGATACAAGACTGGTGGGATGAAAAATTTAGGATGAAATATCATATGGTTTATAGCAAATAGTATAATATATTAAAAGGTGTTTAGGACAATGTTGATTCCCCACGTAAGCCCCCCAACATCCCCTGCATTGTGCCACATAGTAATACGATATACCCAAATGTTAAGAATGAAAGTAACATAAGTAACATAACATGTAGCCATTATAAGAATTGGATTGTTTTTGTTGATTAGGTTTTCACAATTAAATATATAATTAATAAAGTGCCATAGTTACATTAGTACATGTAACAAAAGTACATGCACAAATATGTACATCTCTAGGGAGGTATGATAACACACTATTGCTAATACATTCTCTTATCCCAATTGCCCGATAATTGTTATTTTTATCGAAAAAGAAATAAATGTTTTTTTTTTATTTATTACGACAACCTTACTATGGAAAAAATAATTTTTATCAATTTTATATGAGCAAAAAAATTACAAAAATATAGTAAAATAAATTATAAAAATTTATGAAAATAACATATTTTGGTACTTGAGATCGAAACAAAGCCTCGCACAGGACAAATTACTAGTTTATTGCTATTAATGAAATATTATAATTCCCGTGGTAAATTACCCTATATCTTATTTATAACAAATGTGATAGAAATGAATCTGTCAATATGTACTCTCCAATACATATAATTTTGCTCATTTGATTAGAAATGAGCTAAAAATTAGCTTTAAATCAAGTGAACATATTTTATTTATTTTTTTGCCTTTGATTAGACTAACAGTGGAAAACCGGTTAGTTATCCCATGGACATCTTTGTCAAATTGACATATATTTTTTTAAATGTATATTAAAATCTTAGTTTATGTATTATATATACTAAAGTGGATATATTTTCTTCCAAATCTCCCCTGTTCAAACCAACTCGGCCTGTTTTTAATTCGGAAGTTTTATTTATTATTTATTATTTTTTTTATGGGAAACGACAAAGCCCAAATTTATTGATAAATTAATAAAGTGAAATTACATCCTCTAACTCATTTGGATAGCCTCAATCTCAAACCCTTGTATTAACATCAAAAGTTTCATGATGAGCCATCTTATGAGCTGCTTCATTAGCTTCACTATAAACTTGAACAAAAGACACCAACTCAAAAGGATTAGCTAAATGCAATGCTTCTCTAATATAGCCAAGATATGTGAGAGCCATTAACACAAGCTTCTTATAGCATGCAAATTTTTATTTATTTATTTTTAATTTTATTCAAATGAGGCAAATCCAACAAATAAAGAAACACAAACTAAAAAAAACCAAGCGTTGGAGAGCCACTCCCCTAACATCCTCCTCTAAAATACTACTCCGTCTGTATTAACAGTTTTACCTTCCAAAAAATATGAGCAACCTTTACTTTCCAATTGACATTGTTTATTATGTTAATACACTGAGTTAGCTGTTGAACACTTTCCCTGTCAACTGCCTTTTCCTGTCTCAAAATTTGCACACAAGCAAAATCATCAAGTTGAACTTCTAACCACTCAATTTGTAAATTCCGAATATTGGAGCATCCTAATTACTTGCAAGCAATCTCTTTTTATGATAACATCCTAGAAATTTTAATTATAAAGTTAAATATTTATTTATTATATTATACTAGTATAGTTCCCGTGCGATGCACGGTTTACAAATTTGATTGGTTAGTTGTTAATATTGAAAACCAAAAAACTAGTTTATCATGTTAATTTTTTTTTTAAAAAATTTGTAGATTATTTGATTTGTATATTTATACTAATTACAAATTATATAGTTGATTATATTATGAGTATGATTCATTTAAAACAATTATATATAAATTATCATATACTCATGTATATTGTTATTATTTATTTCATTGGATTTACTCATGAAAATAAATTCATCTAACAATTTTATTTAAAACTTTAAAAATAACTTGTTTTTTTTTATTAATTTAGATAAAATTTATTAAATACAACATTATAATAGTAGATAACTTTAAAATAATAACTTCAAACCTGGTATAAAAAAATCAACTAAATAATATAGCTACAATTATTACTGAAGTCAAAATAAAAATTCATTGTCACCAATAGATTAAGAATAATAGTGAAAATAATATGCATGTATTTTCTACTTAAATGCTTCTAATATAAATATTATCATTGCGATTTTTATGTAACTATAGTGTCTTTTAAACTATTGGTTTTCCATGCAATAGTTTTATATTTAAACTACTAAATTCAGGTGCAAAATTGTTAATAATTTTTTAATATTATTAAAATTCTTGTAATTTATTACATCTCATTGTTATTTTTTTTAAATTATTGGAATCTTGTGCAATAATTTTATAGTTGAGCTATTAAAATCGATTGCAATAATATCGATGATAATTTTTGAATATTATTAAAATTCTTATTATTAATTAATAATAATATTAATATATCGTGCAATAATAATACATGTGAAATATTGAAATCCCATATAATTTTTAACAAAATGATACTAAAAATTAACAAAACATTAAAAATTTATCCTTTTCCCTTTTAAAATAAAATGTTAGATTTTTTTTATTTTGTTTTTCTAATTTTCATAAGGATAAAAAGTAAATGTACACATGAAAGTTAAAAAAAATAACACCAGGGACAACGCCCGGACCAATATGCTAGTTTGGTAATATTATATACTTACATGGAGTACAAGTTACTTGAGTTAATATTAAAAATGTTTTGCTTTTACTATTTGAGATGAAAAGATTTGTTGATGATGGGTAATTCATTGATGAAATTGTTGTACTACTAACAGTTGGTTTACTTTTTTGTGCTAAAAGGTTTGGTATAGGTGGGTGAATATGATAAAAGTCATTTACATTAGTCTACAATACATCATATTCTAAATAAATACTATTTGTTACAAATATTTTAAACCAGATATAATATAGCAGATATGATAAAAGTGACAAATGTCAACAATTTCTTATCTATTATACATATATATAATAATTTAGGAATATATATTCGTTTCTACCCTTAAATAAGTGTTGTTCACTATTCGCAATCAAAACCTTTGACTATTTTTTCTTTATTTTTTTCACCTTTTTCCATAACTATATGGAATCTCCAAAAACATTAAGGCTTCCTTGTGTACATAATCATAATCATGGTATTATTCATATAGTCAGGTTTAGTCATCTTTGTGACCATATCATTCTTCATATATTCTCGTACCTAGCTCGACTACAACAACATGGCTCGCATTCAAGCCTTGTCCAAGAGATCCAATCTACTTACCATTGTAAGCCCTTATTTGTATTTCAAGCTGAATTTTGATTACCATAGCCCTTATATACATGACAAGTGCAACAATGTTGAAAATTTCTTACGTGTGTTATTATTTAGAAGACGACGGATATCAATTGCACCACTAATAAAAGCAATTCGGCTACATTGGTTTAGTAACAACAAAGTAGGTCACAACATCATCCTTTACGAATTGATTAAGCATGCTAGCGAAGGTAAATCGTTGCACAAGCTCAACAAAACCATAGTTATATATGGAGCCATCAGACATGAACTTGGTAGCGTGGCAAAGCTTGATTGGTAAATGTGGACCGTCATTGAAAATCTTGAGGTTACGCGAACAATAATCGTTTCTTGACATGGTTAACTTCGGAACATACCATGTCATCCCTTAACACTCTAACCTTAAAATCATTATCTATGTCGGATTTGACGGGTTATGAACTCAACATAATGAGTTCAACCCTTCAAGTGCTTGAAATTTTTGACGTCTACACGTCACTCCAATGTAACATAAACATTATTTGTGCATCCCTCAAAAGCCTAACTATGGAAGAGGTAAAATTTTCTTGTGAGAGTAATCTCAACATTATTTGTCCCACTCTGAAGGTACTTAACATGAAAGGGTGCCACTTTTTTAAGATGGCGAGTGTCTCAATTACAACCGAAGCACTCATACGCTTAACCTACGAGTCTAAACGTGACCGTCGTACCCTATTTGCTAAGGAAAAATTCAACTTAAATGCACCGAATTTGCGAGAAGTAATCATCATCCCTTCAAGGAGACTACCACTTAATTAATCGATCATAGAGCAAGGACTTATTAAGCAGCTACAAACGCTCCTAATATTGTGTCTTAAGACGAGCTCGGATCATGATCCTATGGGATACATTCTTAAGAGTACACCACAAGCCTTCGGACGCTTTTGAGCAAAGGCAGAACTTGGGTTATCACTGATTATGAGTTGTTTCGCTTGTTTCAATCGAGTCCGAATAGTCTAGATGAGAACAAATTATTGACCATTCTTCAAGCTAAACTAAGAAGCAACAGCATTAGGTTCTTGTATGCGTAATAGACTTGTGTTAAGATGTTAGTAAATTATATATATTTTTTGGTTTAAACTTATAATAATTTTGCATATATCTATTTTGTTTCCGCGATCATTGAGAGGTTTTTAAGGGAATACTACAATATCACTATGTCAATAAAAAAATCGGACTTGACCATCAAGGACCGTATATTTTAGGGCAATACTAGTTTTTATTCTGGATTATATCATTTCAATTTGGATAAATAAGTAAATCACCTTGATGATTGAAAACCATTGCCATCTATATTTTTCATCACTTTTTATAATAATTGTCACATAGCCAAACCTTTTTATGTTTTGATATTTTCTAAACCCCCTTTTCTAAGAGCTACATGTGATTAGCACCAAACTCCATAGTAAATAACACAAAGGGTGCTTTCAAGAATAAAAACTTTTTTAAAAAGAAAATTGGGCGTGCTAAACGTGTGACGCTATATTTGGACGGCTAATTCATCCTCCTTTACTCCGTGTCACCGTGTGTGGATCAGTGGATAATCTTGTTTAGTTTACTGAAGTTTTCACATACTAATAAGTTCATTTACTCGTGATTCATGTAAGAACTGTTCAGCGTAAACATGATGTTACACATTCTTCTTTAAAGATAAAAGAGAATAAGGAAAATTCTCCGTACATTTCAGTTCAGTCAAAATTATTCATTATAATTCAATTTTTGCCCATTTAATAAGTTTCAATCCATTCAGTTTCTATCCTATTCCGTCTTACTCCATCAAAAGAATACTTTCCTATATTGACATTGACATTTCCAAAGATTTATTTATGTATTTTTTTTTTATTTTTTTTATTTTTTTTTTTACTATTCCACTTAAATCAAGTTCTTTTGAGCTCAAATGAATTGAATATAATTAAATCAATCATGTGTTGAATCCATGAATGCAATATGCATTCAACTATTCATACGTGTGCTTATTCTCATCAAGAGTTTGTTGATCCATACTCATTTAACTGAGATGAAAATAAGCTCGAACAAACATAGTAGCGAATCAAGGAATTCAAACGTATAAGGGTTTGAAAATTTTGAATTTAATACAACTTTATAATCACCATTCTCCACATAAAAATGCATATATCTAATTAACAAAGTATATTGAACTTGTGAAATAGCCAACTCGATTCAACAAGACACGACTCACCTCAACTCAAATGAAGCACTCGTAGAAAAGATAATTATAAAATTCTTCATACTACATGTCTGTTTACATTTACTGATTGAAAACAGGTGAACTGAACTGAATTGAATTGATTGGAGTAGATTTGAACTGAATTGAACTACAGTACAAGTTTTGAGTATGGATTAAAATTTTTTAATTATGGATTATTAATAAAGTAACGGTTTTTAACTACTATTGATTTTTAACTATAATTAAACCATGGATTAACTATGATTATATATTTTAAACTATGATTTCTATAGATTGACTATAACTAATGATTTTTAATTATGAGTTTACTGATTTTTAACTATGGAGTAATGACATATTAATAATCTTGATATTAATCCACTAATAATTATGAAACAAATAGTTATTGATAGTTTATATATTATGAAATAAAAATCAATAATGCGTTTTCATATTCTGTGAATGGTAATCTACTAATTTGGTATAATAATATTTTTTTTAATGATAATTCACTTATATTATTGTTTCATTTCTTTAATGGTAGTTTCATAATTTTTTTCATAAAAATTATAATTTAGTATATCAATTGTTAATTTATGTTGTTAAACAATCTGTGATATCTATTATATGTAGCATCTTTTTCAATCAAATCCAAAACTGGTAAGTGATATATTAATTTAAAACTTGATAAATAATGATAGTAAGTTGTTTAATATTTAGTTTTATATAATGATCGAACATTCGGTTTCCTAAGATGGGCATTATTTACACATAATTAAACATTAGGTCTCTGAATAGGGGTGCATAGCATAATTAGCTACATAAACTCGGATCCATGTAATACCAATTGCGAATTAGATGTAATCACGGGTCTGACCGGGCTTGACACGTTAATGAAGGCCTGTTGATCGGGTTAGGACCTAAGTTTTAACATAAACTTAATGTCCAAAGCCCGAAAAATAACTAAAACTTCATTAAATCACGCAACCAACACCCGGAAAGTTGAAAATTTAGGCTAGGTTGGGCGTGGACCGAATTCGTATAAAAAATAACATGCCCATGACCCGCTTTTCCGGGCCGGGTTGGGCTAGTGGGGTCGGACTAAGATTGATCAGCGGTAATACGAATGAGCCACGAAAATGAAAATACGAGCCATATTATATTTATTAAGATTAATGAAATAAAAGTAAAAGAGAACATTTCGCCCAAAAAAATCTCTCCACGTCATTAAACTCGTGAATCGTGACAACTTCTATTTTCTCTACGATAAATAGCTCAACCTCAACACCCTCATTTCTCCCATTTCTCTACGCCACAACTCTCTTCTCTCTAACCAAATTTATAAAAAGAAAAAAAAAAAAAACCGGAACTTTCTGTTTATCCCAAAAAAAAAAAAAAATACAAAAACCCGAAAAAAAAACCCCTCAAGAAGGAAAAAAAAAGCAAAAAGAAAGATTTCAGGCTGATATAATTGCAATCTGTGTTTAGATTTTCAAAAAAAAAAATTAAATTAAAAAAAGTTAACAATTTCCCATTTTATTCCGCCATTAAAATAAAAATAAAAAACAGAGTAAAAGAAAGAAAGTAGATGGTGAGAGAGGTAGAAGAAGAAAGAGAGGGTAAGGAAATGCGCTTAGGAAAATATTTACTTGGAAAAGTTTTAGGTGAAGGTAATTTTGGCAAAGTTAAATTTGCTAAAAATATTGAAACTGGTAATTCTTTTGCTGTTAAAATTTTGGAGAAGAAGAAGATTCTTAATCTCAAGATCACTGATCAGGTTTTTTCAAATATTTGATTTTGATTTTTACCCTTTTTTTGTTTTGATTTTAATTGAATTGGTTATTTTTTGTTTTTTGATTTTGTTCTAAATTTTGGGATTAATTTTCTGGGGTTTCAAATTGTTTTTTTTAATATATATTTTTTTAATTTTTGCAATTTGAATGTGGATTGAATTAAATTTTGATTTGGGGATATCTTTTTTTTGTTAATTGTTGCAGATTAAAAGAGAAATTGCCACTTTGAAGCTTCTGAAACATCCCAATATTGTCAGATTATACGAGGTAAATTAAATTAGGTTAGATTAGCTTTTTTGGCTTTTATGGAATATAATCTAATTAATTTTTTTCATTGGACCGTACTTTTTATTTGTTAATGAAACTAAAAAGTGGAAAAGTAAAGATTATCTAATTAATTGGATACTTAGTTTTAAATTGTTGGTCGTTTGATTCTTTTCTTGTTCTTATCAACTCTTCTTTCTCATTTTTGTTACTTCCTATGTTTTTTTTTTTTTTTTTTATTGGATTAAATGTAATTTGGTCATTTGTCATTCCTTTTTAGCATCAACATTAAGGAATAAAACTTTCTTAGAATGATTCAACTATTCAAGATGTTCCAAATTTTAATTATACCAAGTCAAAATGTGAAATATTTTGTTGAATATGAAAAACTTTAAGTTTCTATTTATTGCATGAATTAAATCACTTTTTTTTTTTTTTTTTTTTNAATTTTTTTTTTTTTTTTTTTTTTTTTTTGTTTTTGTTGTTGATGACTTTACCATTTGTATCTTCTATTTGATAAGTTTCCTTTGTTGGGTGTTAAAATTTGTTACGATGAGAAAATGTTATTAGGCCAAATCTTTTTAGTTTCGTCACCATTTGAAGTTTTATAACACGGAGTATCAACTTTTTATAATTTTTTGATTGATGAATGAATGCGACTTTTAACGATTTAAGAAAATAACACTATAGAGTAAAGAAATTAACATCCAATGTGCCACCAATTTAGAGGTAACTTGTTCTAACACTTGGACTATAACACAAATCCTTAACCATAAAGTCATTCAACGACATTAATAGTTACTCGATACATTGATTTAGTGTACGTCCAATATTTATTCCAAAGCACAAAAAAAAAATGGTGGTAATTTCAAAGAGTGGATTTACTAAATTAATACAATGAACATGAATGTTTGTGACATTAAAATTAGAGCTAATTAGTTTGTGAATACCCAAAATATCAAATATTTGTAAAATGATTCATTGAAGACAATTCAAAGGTGTGTTTGCCTATAAATATGGCAACAAATTTGACAATTCAATTCATCTTTAATATGGAGTCCTCTTTAAAAATTTAATGTTATCCAAACTTTTGTTTTATAATCTGCATATATTTAAATCGCCTGCAAACCACATGGGGGGGGGGGGGGGTTATTGAACTATTGAATTGATCATTTCAACAACTTAGGCTTTATAAAATTTAAGTTTATGTGGTTTGAGGCGATTTAAATATATGCAGATTATAAAACAAAAGTTTGGATAAATATAATTTTTAAAGGGACTCCATATTAAAAGTAATTGAATTGTCACATTTGTTGCCATATTTATAGGCCAACACCCCTTTGAATTGTCTTCAATGAATCATTTTAACAAATATTGATATTTGGGTATTCACAAACTAATTAGCTCTAATTTTAATGTCCAAAACTCATGTTCATTGTATTAATTTAGTAAATCCACTCTTTGAAATACCACCATTTTTTTTGTGTTTGGAATAAATATTGGAAGTACACTAAATCGTATCGAGTAACTATTAATGTCGTTGAATGACTTTATGGTTAAGGATTTGTGTTATAGTCCAGTGTTAGAACAAGTACCTCTAAATTGGTGGCACTTGGATGTTAATTTCTTTACTCTATAGTGTTATTTTCTTAAATCGTTAAAAGTCGCATCATCATCAATCAAAAAATTAAAAAAGTTGATACTCCGTGTTTAAAACTTCAATGGACGAACTAAAGATTGGCCTAATAACATTTCACCGTAACAAAAAACACCCAACAAGGAACACAAAAGAAGATACCAATGGTAAGTCATACACACAACAAAAACAAAAAAAAAAAAAAAAAAAGTGATTTATTCATGCAATAATAGAAACTTAAAGTTTTTCAATATTTCACACTTTTGACTTGGTAATAAAATTGTGGAACTTTGAATGTGAATCATTCTAGAAGTTTTCCTTCCATGTTGTGCTAAAAAGGATGACACATGCCAAATTACATTTTAATCCAATAAAAAAAAAACAAGGAAGTACAACTGAGAAGAGGTTGATAAGACAAGAAAGATCAAACGCCAACAATTTAAAACTAAGTATCACAATTAATATCTTTTACTTTTCCACTTTTTAGTTTCAAAACAAATAAAAAGTACGGTCATGAAAAAATTATTAGTTATATTCCCTAACCAACCCCAGTAACTCAACTAATTTAATTTACCTCGTATAATCTGACAATATTGGGATGTTTCAGAAGCTTCAAAGTGGCAATTTCTCTTTTCATGCAACCAATTAACAAAAAAGCATCCCCACATTGTATTCATCCCACATTCAAATTGCAACCCAATTCTTAAAAAATATGTTAAAAAACATTGAAAAAAACCCACAGAACTAATCCAAAATGTAGAACAAAATCAAACAAATACACCCCAATTCAATATTAAATCCAAAACAAAAAAAGGGTAAAAATCAAAATCAAATATTTGAAAAAAACCTGTCCGCTTTGAGAAGAATCTCTTCTTCTCCAAAATTTTAACAGCAAAGAATATACAGTTTAATAT